>JAUZSU010002431.1:0-11511 GCA_034780255.1 Parotocinclus maculicauda
GTTTTGTTAGGAGTCTCTAAGCTCCGCCCTTATACCCCCTTTTGGTTATTTCTCATTATTTCCCCATTCTTATTATATGTCGTGGGGTACACTTATCCCGCATACTGGGTCCTTAATTAAAACACCACCTGCTATCATAACAATCTACTTGGATTCTCATGCACAGTGTTTTAGCAGAGTAGGCTGCAGCACTTCTTTCTACAATACTACATCACCATATGACGAACCGGAATTCCATCAATTCCCTATACTCTCGCTTGAGGCACACACATGCACCTCTTTCAGGTCTGAATAGGAAAAAGTGAGGGGAGGCCAGATGTGGAGGTCTAAATTAACATATGCTATATCAATGTGTGTGCGCGCTCTGACAGGAAATGAGATGATCTCTTGGGTCCCCTCTGCCGTCTGTGGTGACCATAAGGGGAAGTCTGGAAAAACTCACACCATAATCACTATGAATGCCACAGTGGCTGGCCAAAGAAAACAGTATCACCCTAAATTGCATCATCAGATTCAGAGTTGTTGCTGTAATATGTGTATTACCTGTCCTCAGTGCAGGTCTTTATGCAGGAGCCTCCCAATTTGGACCCTTGATCATTGAAAAAGTCATCATCATGATCATATGCACTTTACCTTGAGGCCATACAGCCTGAGGCTATATGTGTGTTTGTATGTGTGTGGGTGTGTGTAAACTATATGTTCCTGTAGACACTGTATCACATTACAGCTCAAAAAGGCACAGAATTCATTGAACAGTGATGCATTAAAATCACAGTTGTATGCACCAAACCCAGGAAGATCAGGCAGTTATTTTAGCCCCATCTGTACGACGTCACAACCCACACAGATTAATTTTTTTAAAAAGCATAACCCTATACTATATATGGATGGAAACTGATGAGGACACCATCTACTTTCAATTCTGCTTCATAATATTGTAGCAATATTGGAGACTTTCTGACTGGCTTTTTGACAGTTGTCTGCTGTTGGCAGGGCTGTCATGTTTTTTTTTTCAGATGTTGTCCATATGTACTGCCAAGTTTGTGTGTGTGAAACTTGTAAAAGACTTATTACATATCATAAAGTAAAAATAACAAACCATCATAATCCGAAATCTGCCTGTTTACTGAAAGCATACCTTTGCCTGCGCTAAGAAATCTAACACTGACCTTGTGTCAGCATTGTAAGAAAAACTAATTGGATTTAAGATTAGAAAATCCTCGTCATTCAAAAAGTGATGTAAGTGGGCTAATTCTTATTGTTGAAGTTCTCCTTTGCCATTCAACACTTAATTTCTAATATAGTCTAGTTTGCTAAATTGGCTGGCTAGTTCCCAAGACTCACTTTCTCAGTGAACATTGTATCACTAAAATCTTCTGAATCATAGTACGATAGTGAACAAATTTGTTGATTTGTGTGTTGCTACTTCTTCACTTTTGTTTTTGCAGTGCGTATGTTTAAATATTATTTTAAAAATGCAGAGTATTCTCTCGTGAGATGTATGAAACAAGGGCTCTGTCTAAAAAAATGCACATAATCAAAGTATGAAGGTAACAACAAGAACAACAACAAAAACTTTAGCAGCCGCAGTGACTTAGTGGTAAGAGCCAGGTACAGGAATTAGCAGTTTCAGAAGGCCTTGGCCCCATCCCAGGTGAGGCTTGCAACGTGAAGGTTGACTGGTGTTTACAACTCTGTGCTGGACTGGTGCCCTCTTTGTGACTCTGACCAGAAAAAGTCAAAGCTGCTTCCATAAAAGAAAAGGAGTTCAGATTAATGGGGTCACAGCAAATTGTGTCAAACTATTTCAAGAAATCCACTTGAAAAAAAAATATAATATAGAATCATTAATATGAAGGCTTAAATTATCATGATATATCATGTTGTTTGCAATATGGTATTATGAGTTGTTAAGACAGTATTAGTCCAGTTTTAAGATAGTGGCAATATTACTCTAATTTTACTGTCATGATTGTTATCTCAGGTAAAACTCAATGACACATACAATAAAAAAAACGTTGAGTTGACTAGCTAACAGTCATAGCTAACAGGCATAGGAAAAACACAGATATCAGTATTATTGGAATAAAAAGGAAAATTGTCTATTATAAAGTCAACATGACAAAGTGGCAGTACTGTGACATGTAGGCTCAGGAGTGATGTGCAGCAAGAATATACATGCCTCGGTAATGTTTGTTATCAATGATATTAAACACTGTAGTCGAAGTCCATGGCAAAGGTCATAGCACAATCAGACAAAATCAGATCAATATTGCTCATGCACAAGCAGACAGCCAGACAGAGTATGGCCAAAAAAGAGAGTGATGCACATTCATACAATAATACATGGTAAACAAGGAGGGAATGGGACAGAGCATTTAACCAGAGTAACTAGACAGCCAAGGCGAGAAAAAACTAACAAAAATTACAACAGAAAATGCCACATGTAAGTAATGTATTTATTTAATCATTTATTTATATAATTATTTAACAAGGGTGGCATGGTGCCTTGATGGGTAGCACTGTCACAAGAAAGTCCTGGGTTCCATCCCAGGTGTGCCACTCATCCTCATGTCTGAATGGCTTTAATCCGTGTGCTCCGGTTTCCTCTCACATGCTTTATGTTAATTGATAACAATAAAGTGGCCTTAGTGTGTGACTGTGTGCACATAATACTGTGTTTGGTTACCCATTGTATTGTACATCTATGTTATCATAAATGCCTGTTCATTTACAGAAGCTGTGGTCATCAAATATTGTTCTTTCATGTGGATCTGTTTAAAAGTCTTAAGTATTAGCTGTCAAATTATCAGCCCATTTGTCCATTCTGCATCTTAGTGTCATCCCTCCCAAGCATAAGAATGGTGACATACCTTCTGAAAGTACATAAAAACTAATAAAGTCAGACTGGAATTCACTTACCAGGAAGTACTGGCAGCTGGTCTTACATATGAACCCCAACCGAAAATGGCCAACAGATGGAACCTTCTAGAGCATGATGAAGGGGTGTTCAGCAAGGGACCCTTGTCCCCATCGTAGTGGCATAGCCAGACAGGACAGACATCTGTCAACGTCCCCAGACAGGTGACTGAGAACCCTCACAGGGCAATGAAATATGTATGAACGGATAATGTCTTCTTAAAAAGGAAATATGGTGTCTGAATAATCAGTGTTTCGATCATTCATTGTACAAATTGATTTACCAATTTATTTATCTGAAATTTTGAACTAAGAAAAATATTTTAGAAACAGAAGCATATGTGAGAATCTGTAAGAACAAACCGTATCTATCTACCTAACAGCCATGATTTTTCTCAATAGTTCAGTTTGGATGACTAACACACATTAGCAGTGATCTTTATCTCTCTTTCTCTTTCGCTCTCTTTCTTGCTCTCATCAACAATTTCAAATCTTGCCACAAAAATCTTGCACAAATGAATTGATTATGATCATATTTGTAAACCCACAAATCAAGGTCAGTAGATAGCAGTGGCTGTTATGAACTGTCCAATTAACTGTGAGTACCTGGCAGGTCCTAGCTGGGCCTAACTGGGCCATGAGCGCAAGGCAAATCCAATACCTGGGGAAATTAGTGTATTCACACTAATCCTCTGGCCTGAAGGCTATAGGGGGCATCAATGGGGGCTCAGATGGACTAGTTCATTTTCCACAATGCATGCAACAAACCTCTACAACGCACACAACAATATCCAATGCACTTCTATCTTTTGATCTGCCTCTCAATTACTTCTTAATGAGGAGAAGTAAGGAAGCAGTTTTTATGCATTTGCACAATATATTTGTGATTACTGGTGGTGGTATATTTGATTGCAATTCTTAAGGGTAATTTGACATACCTCCTTGAAATCCACTTTAAGGATATTTCTTGACAATCAATAAACAAACCTTTTCACAAAGTCTAAAAAGAGATGGCTTACACAGTATGGATTTTACTAACTTTTGTATTTGTAAACATAGTTCCTGTTTGGTGCAAGTTGCTCTACTGGGCTTAAAGAATCATTAATGGAATTCTGGTCTGCTGAACAGTACAATGTGCAGGATTTGCCTTTTAATTTCAAGGAGATTGACAGCATTCGAAGACTAAATTATTTGTGTTTTGTTTACTATCTGTTGAGGAATTCTGGAAATGTAACCGGGTAATTGGAAGGTATTGCAAGAACGCAGGAGTCAGCTTCATAATTAACCTCACTGGTTTAGGAGCATTGAGTTTTCAGAGCTCATCATCTCTCAGACAAACTGATTGAGGTAACATGTAATATTGGAAATAGGAATAGCAAGTGCCTACAGTATATGAAAGCAATTGCCTCCTCCAATATGCATTTTTTTAAATAAATTTAAAGTTTGACATGTGGGTGGCAGTTATTATGTTGTCATGCCATGAAGATTATCTAAAACATGCTATATTATGATATAACCCTGTTTATGCCCCATGCTATTTTGTTTACTGAATCACAAGAGAATATGGATCATGTAGCAAAATAATGACCCTCAGCACACATGCCATCCCAAACATAGTTTAAAGAAGAATCAAGTTCATGTTTTAAAAGACTTTTGACTTGTCCTAGCCTTAATCCAAAAATATTTATTGTGGTAGGACCTTAAGTGAACAGTATATGTGAGAAAACTCACCAACATCCTAGAGATGGAGCTGTTCTGTATTGAGGAATGGATGAAAATTCCTCCATGTGTATTCCTCCATGTATATTTCAAGAAACTGAAACACCTGGTTTTGGACAAAGGTTTGGCTATAGCAGCCCGGTCGTGTATATTGACCCTGTGGATCCCGACGGACAGTTCTGGTGAACACAGGAGAGTTGAGGTACACATTTGATTCTGCCGTGATTTGGGCAGCCGTGGTTTTAAGTTTTTTGGATGGTGGTATGCTGACATTACCCTGGATACCGTGGCTCTTGATACATCACAAACCTCCCACACTAAAATGATAGATGTTTCAGTTCCATTGTCTAACCCCTATATATATATATATATATATATACATTGCACAGCGATCTAAGATGCTAGTACTTATGATGAAGTTCTCGTAGTGCCTTCCAACTGGGCTAGGTATTGCATTTAGTCACGACTGGCTGAGGGAAATCATTAAGAAGGGTGTCTAAATTTTGGCCGTATATATACAAGAAAGAAATGCATGCTCGAGATTTGTCCTCTTGGAAAAAACAAAGACACTATTTATAAGAGTGTGCCCTCCCCCACAAGGTATCCTTGCAACTACTTGATACTTGCCCTGTAGTCCTGTAGGCCCACTTCACTTAACAACTCGTAAGAATCTGCGTCACACAAGTGACCACTTGGTTTACAAGGGAATGCAAAATCATTGCTTATTCAGAATTGATGTGTTACTGATGTTTTTAAACTGGTGTTGCAAATAAAAATATTTTCAGAGATAAAGATACACAAAAGTTTTGGCCTCAAAATAAATTAAAAAAAAAATTATGTAAAGTGATATTATTTTTATTATTATCTCAATTTATTATTTCATATCTCCATCTAATGATCTACATTTTGATTGACACTGATTCAAAATCTAGTAATTTTTCTGTATTTTATGTTATTAACATTTTATTTTATTATGAAAATTTATATATTTAAGTAATAAATATGTAAATATATAAACTTTAACAGTTGACACCTTATTTTGTGTGTGGGTTACTAATGCCCATGCTAATAAGCCTAAACACTGGTCGCTGGCACCAACACTGCATTCTAATAGCCGTTTAAACATGTCCTCCCCCACTTCTCCTTTTCAATTTCCTAGGGGGTTTCCTGACACCATCTTATGGACCATTCCATTATTTTATTATTATTTTACTGTAGTGAAGTGTGCTCTATGAGCCCTCAGACTGACGAGGCAATGAGGGAAAACAAATGCTCACTTTAGCAGCAGAACTTATAGATAAGATAGCAAGATAGCAATTTGGTCTCACAATTTTCTTTCTTTCTAACAGATTAATTCTTGATTTATATTTAGCATTGTATTTAGCTAAATTTGTCTGATCATATTTGCAAATCTCTCAACTATCTGCAGACTTTATGCTACAGTCAAGCATTATATGTTTATGCTATGCATGTTCGTGTCTATTGCCGCGAGTGGTGTTTGAACAACTTGCTTTCTGTTCTCCCCTCCTCCAGTTGTACAGTAAGTGGCCACTTCTGTGACATAGGCTCCTTCAAGTTGTCAAGGTGTCTTCTGAAGTGGGCTAGGGCATTTTTAAAAAACTAGAGTCCAGTGGTTGTGTCCTTGCACCTTTTGTCATGGCCATAAAGGTCAGCACAGCATATGTACATGTATTATTAAATGTCTATTTCACAGAGTTGCGTTAATAAGCCAATCAAATTTTAATTAAAGTCAGAATCAGAGTTTAAAATTAAATATGCCGATTAGCACCAAAGAAAGAAAGATATTACTAATAGTCTAATATGCGTTAGCATTGTTTATTATGGATTGTTGTACACCTTAATATTTCACTCAAGCTGGAACTGAACAGGATGGTTGATGCAGATTATTGTGGGTGTACTCAGCCTAGTTTATCTGCCCCAATATGGGAGATACCTGCTGTCAGATGCAAAATCCCTGATAAAACCAACTCATAAACCGAGGCTCCCGGTCTGACACCACATCGGTCAGTAGAACGTGAGGATAAATGACATGTTGGAGGAGGACCTGGGCCATTTTTTAGGTCAAAGGGAGCCTATAGAATGGGACAAATTTGCAGGCCTTTGAGAACCGGTCTACTATTACCAGTGACACCATCAGGTCCTTGGAGGGTGGCAGGCCAGTGTCTAGTGCAATGTACGACCAGGGTTGAGAGAGAACCCAAGCCTCAGGGGCCCCTCTGTTCCCAATGTATCTGCTTCCAAGTTGAGGTTGACTGCCTTGGTCTTGGGAGTAGTTGTTCTGCACCGCAATCTACAACTACCCTGTGGTGGCCATGGGGAGAATTGTCCTGACCCTAACAGACATGATGTCCTGGAAGTGTGTTTCTAAATAAAGCACAGCTAGTTGGTCTCATGCAGAAATAGCCTATGGCAGTGAATGATTGAACAAACACTGACTGGTCTGCTTATTTGAAGTCGGAACTGTGGCGTTTCTCCCTAGCTCACATAGGCAATAATTTCACTCTTCTTTCTTGTTAGTCCTTGTCTCCATCTGTTTGACTTTGTGTCTATCTATCTGTCAGCTATACCACAATAGTTTAACAACTGTTAGTGTACAACCCCAGTTTCAATGAAGTTCGGACATTGTGTAAAACATGAATAAAAACAGAGCACGATGATTTGCAAATACTTTTCAACCCATATTAAATTGAATACACTACATAGGCATTATATTTCATGCTCAACAGATAAACCTTATTGTTTTTTGCAAATATTCACTCATTTGGAATTTGATACCTGCAACACATTCCAAAAGAGATGGGACGTGGCAACAAAGCGTGTTTAAAAAACACCTTTTTGGAACATTCTGCAGAGTCATGCTTGGGTATTAAAGGTGCATCCCTGAAGGGTCAGTCATTCACAAGCAAGGATGGGGTAAGGTTCATCACTTTGTGAACAACTGCGTGAGCAAATAGTCCAACAGTGTAAGAACGTTCATGTGCAATTGAAAGGAATTCAGGGATTTCATCATCTACAGTCCATAATATAATCAAAAGATTTAGAGAATCTGGATAAATCTCTGTAAGTAAGCGGTAAGGCCGAAAAAACAACATTGGATGCCAGTGACCTTCAATTCAATTCAAATAGCACTGCATTAAAAACTGACATTCTGTAATGGAATCCACATGGATTCAGGAACACTTCAGAAAACTATTGTCAGTAAACACAGTTCATCGCACCATCTACAAGTGTTAGTTAAAACTTCACCATGCAAAACAAAAGCCATATATCAACAACACCCAGAAACGCAGCTGCATCAGTGGTCTGATGAGTCTACAATTTAAATTGTTTTTGGAAATCATGGACATCGTGTCCTTCGGACCAATGAGGAAAAGGACTGGAAGAGGAATTGTTATCAGCACAAAGTTCAAAAGCCAGCATCTCTGATGCTATACGGGTGTGTTAGCGTCAATGGCATGGGTAACTTGCACATCTGTGAAGGCACTAATAATGCTGAAAGGTACATACAGGTTTTGGAGCAACATATGCTGCCATCCAAGCAACGTCTTTTCAGTGATGTCTCTGTTTTTCTCAGCAAGACAATGCCAAGCCATATTCTGCACGTGTTACAACAGTGTGGCTTCGTAGTAAAAGAGTGCAGGTACTAGACTGGCCTGGTTGCAGTCCAGACCTGTATCCCATTGAAAATGTGTGGCACATTATGAAGTTCAAAATACGACAACGGAGACCCGGACTGTTGTGCAACTAAAGTTGCAAAAGCAAAGGCGATGTAACACAATGAGTGAATATTCGCAAAAAAACAATAAAGTTTATCAGTTTGAACATTAAATACCTTCTCTTTGTAGTGTATTCAGTTGAATAGGGGTTGAAAAGGTAACTTCATTGTAATCGGGTTGTATGAAACTTGAAAAAAAAAACAATAATCCAAAATGGGAATATTGGATCAAATTAATTATGTGACATTACAACTAAAGTGAAAAAACTATGGGATATTTTAAAATGAAATGAAATTTCCCCAAGTCATATCATATTCATGATCATACTGTTGTATGGTAATGTTGTGTCAAAAATTTCTAGACAATTGACCTTTAAACAAAAACCAGTGAAATATTATATAATAATTATACAAACATTACATCATGTCAATCAAGGAAACAAGGTTTCTGAACCTTTCGAAATAAGATGTTTAACATTGCTTGTGCAATTTATTAGTGTGATCTTGATGTTTTCAGAGTGGTGTTGAAAATTAAGATAACCTACTTACTAAATTAACATAAGATGTTTTGGTCATATGACGTTTTGTTTATTTAATAAATGAAGATAACATAACCCCTGCAGGGATGTGCATATACCTGATACACACACACACACACACACACACACACACACAAACACACACACACACACACCAGAAACCAAAACAATAGTGGAGTATCTTGCCAATTTCCTGACAATTCTATATAATATAATTTTATATTCTGATTATCATTTTAATTCACACTAAAATATTGAATCAAAGACAGATGCAATAACATCAAGGGCATTCAAATTTGTTGACCTGCACTGTGTCTTCAATATAGTCATATTGCTTTCACCATGTTGGTGCATTGTGATATAATTCCATGATAAAGCATGAATCTATTTCAGCTACGGTTTTTACAGTTTTGCTAATGCCCACTTAATCACAATGTCTCAACAGTAATTCTGATGAAAATGTTTCTTTATTTTGGTGATTTTTCATTTTATTTTTCATTTTAACAGTAATTCTTATTTCATTTGTTGTTTCTTTTGCTGAAGTACTTTGTCTGGCTGGTTTTCTATACATAGCTTGTTTTGGTCCAGATACTGGTTCAGTCCTTGAGTCTCGTGATGTTTTGCTCAACCATGTGGTGATTTGAACATCAAATCAAACACCATATGAGAAAAAGACAAACAAACTTTACTTCTATTTCTGTCACAGTACATTTTTCTCATGATGCTACAGCTTGGTTGCGGGTACACATACATACCACATTCTTACCATTCAGTATCATAATTACCGAGCAGGACAAAGTTGTCAGAAACCTCCAGACCGAGGCCGCATGCATCAACCGGCCGAGCCATTTGCACTGCCCATTGCAACCTATTCATCAGTGCTGGCCCTCCCTCTGACCTTTGGAACCACAAGTGTGGACACACACACAAACACACACACTTACACAAATCAATATGAGCCAATGATTATACTTATGTAAGTGTATACAAATACATAAAATATATATAATGTACAATGTATTAACACTTACTGTTTCATTACGCTAAAGCAAACAGTGGTCCAATGTTAACTTTCTAGCTAGGAGTGGTTTGATGTAGTTCACTTTGGTATGTGCTGGAATTTGCTGTCGTTAGGTCAGGCTAATGAGTGACCAACAACTTCATTATGGGTCACTTCCTTAGAGGGCATCAATCTGGGACTAATCAACCATTTTTTGGTTTAATCAGTACAGGAGCAAATAAACACAGCAATACTAAGTTTACTTTTAAATTTCAATATTTCACCTTACTATGTCTTTACTCATTTTAATGTTTTATTAATGTCAAAGAAAAATTGGTCCAAGAGTGAATCCATGAGGTTTGTGGTAGTATTTTCATCCAATTTGAAAATCGCTTAAGTGATTATGTTGACATTTAAATACAGGGTATCATGACTATCATACAACTGCTAAATTCAGCATTGAATAAGTGCTTTAAATGGCAAAGCAATACTGTCAGTACATATTGGCTTCGAAGAAATTGTGATAAGCAAAATATGAACAAAAAAATGTAATTTTATTTCTTTATATTTATTTATTTAAACAATAACAAATTATGTAACAGTTTTAATCTTGGTCACGTGTTGAGGAATATATGACACAATCTTAAATAAACTTATGCTAGAAACTTTTGTTTGTTACAGTTGAAGGTAGAAATTATGTTTTAGAACAGAATTATGACCTAAAACAAGCACAATTCACACAAGTTCTAAATGTGGACAAATATAACTCAGCTAAACAACTGAGACAAATTTATTATACTTAGCTATTTGTGTTTTGGATAAAATCCAACATTGCAAATCTGTGACCATGAATGTGTTAGGGTTCCTACCTGCGCTCGGATCGTGCGGCTGTTCTCGCCGGTCGCCATTACAGAGCCATCGGTGAGACAGCCGTTATATCCGTTAGCTCATTATGTCCCGATTCCGAACAGCTGAGCCATGGTCTATAAAGGCGTGGCGTCAAGCGTTGTTCGAGGCCGGGTCATCGTGATTCTACCGGGATCCCATCTCCGTCTGGTGCGCGCGTTCGATTAATGGCGCTCGTGCGCTTATCCGTGCCCACTAGAGTTAGCGGGTTAGGTCCGAGAGCATTTAGAGCTGGAGGATCGGTACGGGGGGCAACCCTCAGAGGTATTAGTTGTTTAGGGGCATCTTTGAGGGTTCTCCCGTTAACGTACTCATGCGCTCCTCGCTCGATTCGCGGTTCGCACGCGTTCGGTCCTCGCAGCCTATCTAGCCTCACTTCAGGCGGGCGTTGGCTCTGAATGAGACGCGCCCGCTCTGACTTCTTTGTTTTTGGGTTCGCGCTCGCCCCCTGGCGCTTCGGCGCCGCTCGCGATTTGTTCGTGCTCGTGTTTGTCGCGTCCCGCGTGTTTGCTTTGTTTTTGCGCGTTGGCTTTTATGCCTATTGTGTGTGTGTGACGTACACTCGCGCTGTAAAGGCGCTTAGGGGCTTGTATGTGTGCCGTTATGCCGCTACAGCCTCTTCCGCCTTTTTCTCCCTCTCCCTCGCGCTCTATGCGCGTCAGAGCTCAGGCTCGCCCTCTGGCGCTTCGGCG
>JAUZSU010002442.1:0-11511 GCA_034780255.1 Parotocinclus maculicauda
TTTGACTTCGAGGCTCGAGATTGTGACATAATTTCGATCGATTTCGATTAAATATCGAAATCGTGACACCCCTAATGGTCACCCAAGAGTGTCAAAACACACAGACGGTGATGGGGAATGGACAGGATCAGATTGTTCAGAAGTTCCTGTGGGATCCTCTTCATTATTTATTTTTAAATATCCCTTCATTTTTGTGAGCAGTGTATAAAGATATAAAATCTAAATCTATATTTTTAGACAAAAAATAAACTAGCGATATGCTGTTATGATTTCTCAGCTTCACTTTTAAAGCATTGGTATGTTTACCAAAAAGACAGGGATGTGATCTACAGGGTGAGTCAGAAATCACAGTGATCGTCTGAAGACGTTTGCTACAACTAAGGCTACTGACGAACAAACCTGTGACTAAAGTACTGTGACTTTTGACTCACTCTGTACTGTGGCCTTCTGTGGTCTCAGTTATGGTGTTATATTACTGTAGTACTGACAAAATGCTCTGTGGTGACCAATTGAACAGTGCTTGCAGTCATGAAGCCAGGCGGGCTTTGTGTTACTTTGTGACTGATATTTGCGCGTTTTTTTATTTTAACAACTGTAAATTTTAAATGTAGTTCAGTTAGTTTCTTTTCAAATTACACGTACCCTGCAGTGTTCCGAGATTTCTCGAAATGTTTTACGGTTTTGAAGCGGCGGTGGCAATAATCCGTGCATGTTGTGTGACTTTTGGGGAATTTCTTTTCAACTAGTGGCAGAGGACTTGCTGCTTCTCCTGCTTTTGACCCTATTTCTCATGTTGTTAATGATGTAGTGTTTTCCCTCTTTGAATTTGATATCACTGGAAATTAATTATACAAATTAAATGAATACTAGCATTGACACTACATCGCTGACATATTTTGGTGTTTATCATCTGCCAAAAAATTCTGCTCGTTGTTGCTACAGTGGCACTGATCAGCATACAGAGTGACATAAACGCATACCAAATATAGATGCCTGTAACCACAAAGTTCAGCTTTCTTAAATCGACGAATAGCAAGTGTGCTTTTAGACTTGAGTACAATCATGTCTGAAATATATTCTGTCACCTGGACACCACTGTCTTCATCGTGTTTATGTGTGTGTGTGTAATAGCATTTTAGACTGCCATGACACACTGACATGACATGAGCACCCACATTCTTCTTGAAGGCTATTTTTTGACTTGTTTTTAGGAGTTGCACTGGTGGGCTGTCCAGTTGTAGAGTTCGTTGGTCATTCCGTTTCTCAAGCTGAGCTCCACTTACTACCGGTGTCCCATGTCTCGGGTAGATGCAGCCTGTACTTCTTTTACATGTTAATGCTTTGCCAAAATGGCAGTTCAGTTGGTAAATGTTGCTAAATAATTATTGTTAAGTAACCTAGGTTCTTTCTGTGTTGAATGTTTGCGGGTTTACTTCAGGTACTCCAGTTTCCTCCAACAATTTGAAGACATGCATGTTAGGTTAATTGGAAATTCTAAAATACCCTTGGTGTGTGTATGAATGTGTGGCCTATGATGGGTTTTCTGTTTGATCGACGACAGTAGAACAAACAGAGCCTCGCACATGAACAGCACAGTGTTCTGGCTAAAGTTAATTCGGAATCTAGTTCATGTGTATAAGGAGCTTTAAACTTAAACTGTTCTGCTCAGCTGTTTGTTTCCTGGTCCCAACTTTATGGTCTATTTATTGTTGGGTTCTTGTGCATTTGTGATCTTTTATGTGTTTGTCTTTTATCAGTTAAAAACTCATAGTGTGGATTTTTAATTGTTTGTACCATTTGTGCCCGGGATTTAGTGTAAAACTGTATTTTTATTTCATTCAATGGCCTACAGTATGGTGTCTATGCTTGTTCTTATACCCTTGCACCAACTGATTAACAGGCTCTAATCAAGGCTGTAAAATGTGCAATTTGTTTGCACAGTTTGCATTGATTGATGTGTGTCCACTACCATTAAGAAGTGAATGGATGAATGAATTATTCTTATTGTCTTCATAGATATTGGCCTTGATTACATTTTATTGTCCTCTGTTTGGTATTAAGCTATGAAAAATTGTTTATTTCATTGCCTACCATTAAAATCGGAGCAGAAGGCAACATGGTCCTATACTAAAGTCTTAAACCTAAGTCTAAAGAAAATTTCCTATTACTTCTCTGCCCTAAACAGATCTTATATAATGTATGAAAAAAAGCCTTACCAACTATGCAGCATTTACTGCATTTGGCGTACGCTGTTATCCAGAGGGACACTGAGCTGTACACGATTAAGCGGTTTGTTTAAAGACCCAGCTAATGGGGACTTGGTGGAGCCAAGATTAAACTCGTAATTGTCTATTTAGTACTTCTGAACCCTAACCACTGAGCATCCAGTGTCTTAGATCATGTAGCAAGATGAGCTGCATAGGCAGTGCCAGAATTTGTTAGCAAATCGTCTTAGATCTGAAGAATCCACTTGTGTCTGGTTATCCACATGCCACTTTCCTTTTTCAGGCTGATCCCTGTGTAGTGACCCAAGCCGTTGCAGCTTTTTTGTAAAAAGTGTCCCTTTGTCCTCTTCATGAACAAGTTCCATCTAGCAGCTGACCTCGTAAATGTTTGCAGCCGTCCCCATGCGCGCACGTTTGTGTCGAGTAGGACATCGTAGGCAGCCGACTCCAAGCAGCAGCGCTAGCCCACCAACCACCTGCACCCATGCACCGACCCATCCGAAATAGAGTGAGCCAGCCGGATGTAGGGTCAGGCTGGGCAGTTTGTGCACATCCAGCCCCCTGAAGTCAGCCATGTTTGAAATGAGCTCCACCCCCAGGTCGGGAAGGTGATGAGTGTAGATGCCCAACGCTGCCAGGCTGAGCATACCTGCTAAAGCCACCAGCAACCCACTTGCTCCCGCCATGTTCCTGAGCGGCGTGTCCGTCCAGCAGCGGGCCCCGACGCATGCAAGCACAATTCCGGTAGCACACAGGAAGAGTGAGGTTAGCACAAGTCCACGGGTGGCGCGGACATGCAAGTCATGTTGGTATGGTCCAGAAACGGGCCAGCACTCGCGCAGTTCAGAGTGCTCCACCTGGAGGCAGCTTTCCCATAGACCATCGGATCGCAGGAGGAGGAGCTCGATACCTTTGCCTCCACCCATAGCCACACCGGCACCGCCCAGCTTAGCTTGACCTTCCCGCCACTGAGGTGTGATGGCTGCTGTGAACAGTAGGACCAGTCCCAGTGGGGCAAACACGATTCCGATCACTATTGATGCTGGCGTGTGCATCATGGGTAGTGTAGTTTAGTAAGCTGGAAGTTTAGAATTTTTGTTTTAGAAGCTTAAGTCAAAGCTAGAAAAGGGGGAAAAATACTGAATGTCAGAGCCTGAATTGGCTAGAATAAAGAATGACTTAGTAGTAGCACCGTTAATCCAAACGTCATGTCAGTCGCAAGTAAGAATTCAGAACGACAGGTCTCACCTACGCAGAGAAAAAAAGCTCCAGGAATTTCCAACAAAACGTACGCTGTCCAGGCGAGCAAGGGTTGTGTCCAAGAACGGAGCAAATTCACCCATAGTATGTCAGACTCAGTTGTTCTTCGCTTCTGAGCTCAAATGCAGGATGATTCAAAACATCACTGTTACGCCTGGCAACCGTGGGCTGGAAGTGAAAGTCTGTTGCTAAGAGACGGTAACCTAGACTACTCTAGACGATGGCTGCATGCTGGGCTATCCTTTTTATATTCTGTCTACAAGTGTGTATGTGTGTGTGTGTGTGTGTGTGTGTGTGTCCTTGTCCTTGCTTATCATGGCTGTATTAGTTAAGGCAGTTAGTAGGACAGTAGAGACTGTGTTTGCGTTGTCTGAATTTTGATAAAGCATTCAGAGGAGACAAAACAACCTGTAATCTTTCAAACACCATGTGTGATTTCTTCAGGCAATAGGTATCACAATGAATCTTTTGCCACTTTAAGTATTATACTCACAAGTATGCCTTTACATATGAAAAATCATTGCCTTTAGGTAATTTAATTTCAATTAAATTGAATTACAAAAACAAGGGAATGCAAATCACTGCTAGAGTCCAGAGCACAGTCGGAAACTTATACAGAAGAATAATGGTGTTGGATATTACGTTGATGTGAATCTGTACTGAAGGTATTTTGTTTTATGGGGTTGGTATTACACAATTTTAATTTGTGACTAAATTACAGTCAGGGTAATACTTGTCTGAGACTGTCTCTCAAGACTTTCTTCATCATCTACAAAACTGCATTTACTTTGCGCCTTTGACGGTCTTACAAACGTCACCATGACAACTGAAGGTTAACCCAGTCATGCATACATTTTATTTTATTTTTTCTGCAGGTGTATATTATTATTCATCTGCTTAATATAGTGTCTGCCAAGCTGATTTAACATAATGCCTAAAATGATAGCCATCCTATGGAGCTCCAGAGCTGCATGAAGCACCAATTCAGGATGAAGTTTCAATGTGTCTATATGAAATATGAGATATGCCAGGTGAGACGTTATATCTTATGTACAGAAACCTCCTGCTTCAGCAGTTTTGCAGGTCAAATGTTGTGACATTATTCAAACTTAACAATCCCTGACCAATCAGAACCCAGGATTTAGCTCCATTGTTGTGTAATGGGAATTATTTGAAATCACCTGTATCACCTTTGCCCTGTGCTAGCATGAAGGTATGTGTAGTTTAAGTGTGTAGGTTGCTGCTAATTTACAGGTATCTTAATGCACTTTTTTGACTCATGTCATTTAACACGTTCCGTAAATCAGTGACCATTCAGTGAGAGCACAGTCCTGGGTTGGGTTAAGCTGTTAATATCTTGGGTCATTACTTAGACTGTGAATGATCAGTAAAGACAACCCGAGTTAAGAAATCCTGAGTAGGTTTACAGCTTTCAATATTATAATCCTTAAGTGTGTGTGTGTGTGTGTGTGTGTGTGTGTGTGTATGACAGAGAGAGAGGGTGTAATTGAGTGTTTGTATTTCTTTGCTTGCATGGCTGTGTATGTATGTATGTATGTATATAAGTATAAACTTCTCACCAAATATGGGGATATTTCTTTATGGGATATTTCATTTTGGTGTATCCCCTAATCTTTGTGAGCAGTATGCATGTGTGCCACTGTTAGATCTGTGTACATGTGCTTGTCATCATATGCATTTGTGTGTGTCGGTCTGTGTGCATGTCATCGTGTGTCTCTGCGTGTGTGCATGTCACCGTTTTTGTCTCTGCGTTTCTGCATGTCACCGCCGTTTTTGCGTTTGTGCATGTCACCATGTGTGTACATTTCATCGTGTGTCTCTTCCTGTGTGCATGTCACCATGTGTGTCTCTGTGTGCATTTCATCGTGTGTCTCTTTCTGTGTCTGTCACCGTAAGTGTCTCTGCATGTGTGCATTTCACCATGTGCCTCTGTGTGTGCATGTCACTGTGTGTGCTTCATCGCATGCGTGCGTCTCTGCATTTCTCCATGTGCCCCCCCCCCCGAGCACATGGTACTCAAAGACTTAGTTATAGAACTTTTTATGAAACAGATCCAGTCCTAAAATTTTTATTTGGCTAAGCCGTGCTCGGGGCCGTTGTAAAATACACATCAACGCACACTTATAACCGCCTCACCATATGAATGCTCCACTAAATTTTGTCAGGGACCATCTTTTAAGAAATTGAAATATTTAAAGTAAATTTTGACACATTGTGTGGCTTACCAGTGGATGTATGGTGGAAAGAGAAATTAACGACGGTAACACTAAAGACTTAAGAAATACTATGTAATAAAAAAAGCACAGTGAAACAGACAATGCGGGCTGTTTGCTGCTCTCAGACCAGGTGTGGTGAGGAAAAACCTTCGTGTTGATTTAGAAAAAGTCACAAACGGAGCTAAAGCAAATTCTTTGTCATTTTTAGAAGAATAATAAAGGTGAATCGTATGCTTTTAGCAACTATGCTTTCTTATGTGCGGGACTTTACAGGAACCTTAACGACCCACCCCTTAGCGTGGAAAAATGCACTGGTTTAAATGTTTATTCCTAAATAAAAACATGTAGAAACAGAATTATTAATGTTTTTAAATAATATTTTATTTTGACCACAGTTTTATAAATGCAATAAGCCACATGTTATTGTGATTTTTATCGTGGGGAAGGTATGTTTTAGGCCACGGCCTCTTGTGAAGTTCATTAGTGACACTGGAAAATGCACCAGAAGAGCTGATGGTCTGCGTGCTATTACACGTACAAATGTTTGTCCGCTTATTGATTTAACATTTTGTTTGTACCCTAGGTGTAAATAATTAAAGGATTAAATTAGATTAGTACAGTTATGCTCTGTCAAACAAACAAAAGTAACAAACTTCTGAACTTGTATAAAGATCCAAGTTACCTGGGTGACAGTGTAACAAACACAGAGGAATGCAATGCCAGACCTTGTTTAGTAAACCACAGATGCACATTCTCACAATCTAGTGACACATCAGACACATAATTATTAGAACACGCAATACATTTTCAAAAATGGCGTTCACTGTAAACTCGTGTTTTTTTTAAATCAAGACTAAGAGAAAATATTGTTGAATATTTCAATAATTTGACTATACATCCTTAAATTTGCAAATATTTTTGCGAACATTTTGGATTGTCGGGGGGATTTCTTTTGCCACCAAAGAAAAACAAACCAACTTTTTATTAAAATATAATTGGGTACTAAGATAAACAATTTAAGACAATAAGTTACTCTATGTCCAAATGGAGGGTGCAATATTGCATGAAATGGGTTCGCATGGTTTTACAGAACACAATAAAAAAATCGTTTTAAATTTAGTAAAAATTTATTTCTACAGAACTTTAATAATGTTGCATTGTCTCAAACCCAAGCTAAACAAGCCTTTGGTAACAGTGGAAAGGAAAAACACACATTTAAATACCGTGGTATACCGAAATACCGTCATACCGCCCAAGCCTAAAGACAATATTGGAAATGCATAAAAGGCATAAAATACTGATTTAAATAACGTTGAAATATGCAGATCGTTAGTAACAGGTATATAGTGCAAACTATTTAGTAGACTAGTCCAAAACTGCTATACACACTGTGTATATGTAGATATTTGCCTGTAGTTTGAACCCATAGGGTACAACCTGAAACCAGAAAGTATTGGAATTGGTTAATTCCATTTCTGGCTAATCTTTGTTATGTACTCTTTTGGCTGCTTTTTAGGCTGAACCTGATTTAAGATACATTTTGCTTTTTTATTACACTGATTTTATTGATTAACATTCTTGAAAGTTCAGGTCCAAATCTAAACTTATTTTACTTTTCATTTGCTTTTCTGATGATCGTGTTTAATGAAATAAAATCAAATGCTTTCTTAAAATCGCTTCATATTAATTTTGAAATATTCTCTAATTTTTCTAATGTTAAATTAGCTTAAAATAGTAGTAGGAGTTGTTGAATCTCATTATAAATTTATGGCTATACAAATGAAAGCTGGTGCTTGTAAACCTCAGGGGGCAACACACGGTTGCGGGCATCGGGATGGCCAAAGTACCCCAAGTTATTACTTTTTTTCATCGGCTTACAGGCTGCTATTTATTTTTGGTGAACTACAAGTTGCTGCTTGTGTACTTTAGGTGGCTCTTAACTTAAATGATGTCCTACTTGGCTTATTTTCTCCCTTACCTGAATATCATTGTTCAGTACACTTACCTTGACTTATTTGTAGGCGGTGCTTGAGGTAGCTCTGAGAGATAAAGGTATTTATGGTGAAGTGACATGCATATTATAATAGTACTAACAAGTGCAGCATCTTCCCAATAGTGCTGTTTCCATTATATTCTGCTAGACATGGGCTGTCTATTTGAGTCTGGATTCTTTAAAGGTTTCCTCGCTTTGTCGCCTCTGGCTGCTTTTATAGTCTAGACTAGACTTTTTGTTTGTCGTTAAAGTTCTTTTGTATAGAGTTAAGAAATATAGGAAAATGGTCTGATACTTATGGCGGAATTCATTTTTAGAAGTATTACCTAGATTTAGACCTGTATTTAAGGGTCACAGGGGCAGGTGGAATATGAGATTTGCTTTGTACGTGAGCAACATTATAGCATTCTGTGCAAAACAGATAGCCAGTGTACATCAGATTAAGGACATTAATTATGTCAATACTTTATCATTATGATAATACTTCTTCATGCATATGTTCATATGCCCTCATCCTGTGTAGATGAAAATGAATATTTAATTCCAAACTTTTGGTCACACAACATGCAAGACGAGCTACAACAAGACTCAAAAAGATCTCATTGGACAGCTTAGATGATACATGTAAGAATTCAACCAAGTTACCTAATTAAGAAGTTTAAAGTAAACGTTTAAATGACCAGAAACTAAATAAATATCAACACCTTTTAAAATATAATAATTCAAATATATAGATTATTAAATTAGACAATGTAATATTATGAAAAATGGAGAATATAAACCTGTATCATATAAGACGATAGTGTAATAAAGTATATAATAATATGTTGTAATTAGCAGGTTCTGGAAATGGCAAGAGTTGGGTGTGAGAATGACAAATATCAGCATCTAGAGTTTGTGACACTACTAGATCTCTGACTGGAAACAGATTCCATGGTCAAATTAAAGCTTGAAAAAAAAAACACTCAGTGGGGTTGCTGTGTACAGTGATTTTTTTTCACAGAAAATAACCTAATTCTTACTGTTGCGTACAGCGGTGAGAACCTTAAGGCAACATGTGACATCATGGACTCCTTTGAGTAGCAGAAGATTTAAAATGAAACTCTGGTTGTCTCTGCCAAGAAGCTACACCTAGCTTCTGGTTGGGTCTTTCAGGAGGATGAGGAAACAGCAAACTGTGAAAAAATGTAGAGTATACAAGAGAGGGACTTTGGAGGATCTGGAAAGGTGTTTACAGAGCTTCTCTGGCTGAAATCACTGGCGCCTTCTTTAAGATCTAGGGATTCATGGTTGGCGATGAAAGTTGCATATTTACATAAAATAGTTTAGTGAATGTGGAAAAAAAAAAATAAAAAGCTTCATTTTGGCTCCGCTTATTCCATATGAAGTGGTGTGTTAAACCAGCAGGAACACAATGCACCATTAAACGGAAGCAAATAAAAGGAAAACCCATGTCATTTCATGTACGTTATATGAAAATTAATTGTTGCTATGCAGGGTAAAGATTCTATGTAGTTTGCTACAGAAGGCTTATGGTTTATATAACGCTGCAGGTAGCACTAGACTGAAATGCAAGTGTAAATAAGCTATGGTGAAAGAAAAGGAAATAAAACAAAAAAATTACATTCTTAAAGAATTGTGAGATTGTCAGTATTTGGCAACCTTTCATTTAATATAAACATTACTATGATTTCCTTTTTTTAGTTTATTATTTTTTTTAATGATTATTATTTATGATGGATAAAATTGCTTAGTAAAGATGTGTATTAATGATTATGGCGATCATCCAACAAATAACCTTGGTTACATCAATTAAGTTATTATTGTCTAATAAACCAACTGTCATGTATAAATATGGCTAAAGCAGTGCCAGTAAGCTCAATCCCATTGGAATTGTATTAAACACGCAACAGACATAATTTCATTGATAATTTTTTAATATTGCTTATAAAATTATTTTGAATACAAAAGGAAACGATACAAATTGTACAAAACAGGCTAATGCAATAGAAGCAAAGAGCAGTTGAAATGTCAATGCAAAAAATAAAACATTACTAATAGTAATTTCTGATCCTTAATGGAAGAAATAATCTTGTTTTTGAGGTGAATTTAGACTTTTGTGGTTCATTCATATCTTTACTAAATGTGGGAGGACAAGAGGATTCACCACTGTTAAACTTGGCTACCGAGTTTTTCATGGGTGAAACACTGAGAAAGAAATGCGGCTCCGTAAGCAGAAATGTGTGACATTTGAATTCAAGAACTGCCTTTTTTTTTACTTTGACAGTTTCAGGTGTGAAACAGGCAGGCTAGCACAAAGATACCCGACCAGAGCCTACTTTAGAACTAATAGGCTGTATGTGAATTTAAAGAAACAAACAAACACGACCACAAATCTAGAATGCAAAAGCAATACCGCAACCGTACTCTTACTCCTTCCATAGAAATGATCAGCCCCAAGCAGCAGCAGTAATGGGGGAGGCAGACATTGCAGGGAAAGACAATACACAAGTAAAAACGATCAAGACTCAAAGGCCTTTTGGTAAACAATATTCATTTCTATTTACAATTCATATGTACAACTCATTCATTCATTCGCTCATCATTTTGTTCCACATAATTGCTTAAATTGGGAAAAACAATATAATTAATACACTTCGTATGGTTAATTGTATATACAGAGGCGACTATACGATTAGCTGTAAACCTGCAGCCTTATATCGTCCCTGTGGTGCAGCTGTAGCCCAGCAGGATCTTTCTAGGAGGTGGCAGTGCTTTCTGATTGGTAGGATGGGGCTAGCAGGGGTGGGAACGGGGCAGAACTGGAACGTGGTGGTGCTCATAACTCCAGTAGCGTAATCTGAAACTGATTGACCATCATTTCGGAGATCTCGATGAGAAAAGCAGAATGATTGCTGTAATGTTCGATGATGTTGTCGTCCATGTTCACAAATATTCTGAAAAGGAGGATTTCCTAGGTTAGCCACCATACTTTATTGTTAGGTTTTTTTTTTTGGCTATACACCATCTTTACTGACATTTATGTACTACAACCTAAGAGTCTGGAAGCAATCAAGGCTTCTAAAAACTATATTTGTCCTGAAACACCATTGTTTGACCATTAAACCACCAAACTCTGTGGAAAACACCAACGCAAGACATAAAATTCTTTTCAGTCTGACTGAAACCAGTGCATACATATCGAAACCATCCTTATTTATATAAAGTCAGTGACATAGTGAGTGGTTTCATACAAATTTGACTGCTTTAGGTTGTTTCAATCGCATTTGGCGTCTGTTAAAACTATGGGACAAATTTGTCCCTTGGTCCCCAAAGGGTTAATCCTCCAACGTTTCTTCTTTACCACGTTTAAGGATTTTTTTTCCTTCCCACTGTTGCCTTAGGCTTGCTGAATTTGCGATTGGCCATAGAACATAATCTAAAACTGTAAAGCTATATAACATAACAGCTATGGACCCGACAATAAAGCGCTGTAACAGTTTACAGTTGACGTTAAAACACAAAATTATGGGTCTTGAAAGCGAACAGATATTTGAATCTGAAATTTGTATACAGTCGATTCCGGTTAATAGGACCACTGGTTAATGGGTCCAGCCGCTTATTCGGACCAAATCCTAAAGTAACAAAACAAATCCTAATAAATACGTGTAATGTTATTCGCTTATTTGGACCAAAATTCCGCTTAATCGGACCAAAGTACGTGTACAGTATGTAATATCCGTGAAGAAACTCTTCGTCTCTGGCATCACTACCCGAAAACTCCCGAGTTTCTCCC
>JAUZSU010002453.1:0-11511 GCA_034780255.1 Parotocinclus maculicauda
GTTGCGGAAGGTGCCGAAGCGGCTGAGTATGAGTATGATGAGTATAGGCGGGGCACGTCTCAATGGGAGAGCGCAGCCGGCTGGAGTGAGACTCGATGGGAGCCGAGGACGGAGAGAGCATGAGCTCAAGCGTGCGAAGAGCGCACGAGTACGGAACGGAAACCCTCAATGTGTCCCTAAAATACTAGATACCTCGGGGGTTTCCCCCGTACATGTCCGTTGGCACTATAAACCCCGGGACGTTACCAACTGACCATAAACGACCAAGCGAACGTCCAGAGTGTAGGTGTGTGCGCGTGTGCACTGGCGGTCGGGTATGTGAGGGCAGTGACGACCTGGCCACGAACAACGCTAGCACTTAAGTAACGGGGGCACCAGGTGTTCGTCATCGGGTCGCAAATTAAACACTGGATATAAACTGCCTTACTGATTGGTCTGTAACGGCAATTGGCGAGAACGACAGGTAGCTCCGGGGCATGAGGTAGGCACAATAATTTAGATTTTTTTCAGCCTAAATTTTACATAATCTGCAAAAGTAATACTAGAAAAGCTTATGTTATTTGGATTCTTTGCATACATTCTGTGTTTTACCAGAACTAAGTATGGGGAACCAAGTAATGAAGTGTTTCAGGTGTTATTTTCTTCCATTATTCTTGCAAACAAAAATCCTAAGATGTGCAACAGTATGGGGACATGTCAGGGCTGCACGCAGACCAGGCCAGTACCCATACCCTCTTGTTCACTCTTGCCTTTGTAATGTGTGCAGCATTTGGTTTTGCATTGTCTTGTTGATTAAAAAACATCGACATCCCTGGAAAAGATGATGGCTTGAAGGCAGCATATGTTGCTCTCAATATCTCAGTGTACTTTTTGCATTAATATTTGATGGACAGTAAAGCAAGTGTTCCAATCATTCAGGACTGTTACAGGATTTCTGAAGTATGGGTGTCTCTGCAAATGGCCCATGTCCATAAAATCTGTTCAAGCAGAAATAAATTGCACAAGGATTTGGAATTTAAGTATATCTAAGTATATCTAAGTATATCTGAAATCGAAGTACGAGGCATTTCTCAACATACAACAATTTGTGATGTGATCAAAACTATGATCAATGTTTCAATTGTTGCATTGCTCTTCTTTTACAGACTGTAGTTCATCACGTACACACCTGATTCATTCATCATGTTTTTATGAAAACAAGATCAGCAAACTAATGGACAGAACGTTTTTGCTGAAAACCATTACTTTTTTTACAATGTACCTGCATTTAAATAATTGACTGCATTTAATTAAGTATACAATTCCTAGTAATGCAGCCGGGATTAAATAGTGTAACTGTGACACACTGCGCCTAGACTCTTCCTGTTTTACAGATCAGATGCACTTGTGCAGATCTATATTAAGGACTGCAGTATTGCTTTGTTTGACGTCTGCAGTGCAGTTGACCCTATTGGGTGAAAGATAATGTTCAGCATGAAATCCCATTCCACAGCACTACTACATTACGGTTGTTGGTCCTCAGCCAGTGGTGTAACCCTGTCAGCAGTAGTGGGTACTCTGTGAAAAGCTGTGTCAAGTCTATTATACATAATCTATCTATTATACAAAATCTATTATACATATTATACAAATTATGGAAAATTTATAATAAAAAACAGTGTTTCTTGCCATTGTTTGACTTTTATTTCATTGCAGACAATATGAGCCTGAGATATGGTCAACTTTATTTCATCCATGTGCATTTCAGGCCTGCGACACAAAAACACAACAATTTTTTGGAATGTGCTGCAGGATTTTAATGCAGCATGGATGGATGGAAATGTAAGACATGCTAAAATTTTGTTTTGCATTTTCTTTAATGTCCCAACTTTTATTGATTTGGGGATTTACATATAGTGTACAAGTAGCAGTATGCAGTTAAGACACAGCCTGTATGCCAGTTCCTCTCCAAAGTTCAGACTGGGAACTGAAGACATAGGAGGATCAAACGAATAATAAATCTCCATTAAACATCCTATAAAATCAGTATATCATATATCCAATCAGTATGTGTTCTGGGTCTCAAAAAAGCAGACATTCAGACAGTGTTTACATTTATATTTAGCTATTTAGCAGGCACTGTTATCCAATGTAATGTAAGTGTTAATATGTTTAATCTGCTATTAAACAGTATATACCATATATAACCATACATAAGTCATCGTTTCATGATACATTCAACTTATTATATATTTTTACATGTGCAGTGTCTTGTCCCCGCCCCTTTCATTTACACCACGTTGACGCGAGGCTACAAATCATAAACAAACATGTCTGCAGTGTGGAACTTTTACACGGTCTGTGAGAGTGATGTAAAGTTTGCATCCTGTAACACATGCAACGAAAAAATACGTAGCAGGGGAAGCACATTAAAAGGATTCAAACTACTTTAATACGTCGTTTAAAGAACAAACACGTGGTGGAGTATGGTGAGTTTTCTCTCACTGGAGAGAATAAGAAAAAGGCACCCGGCGCTGCAACAGTCAGCTGGCAATTAACCCCTATGAGCGTGACAGTCAGAAGACTAGGCAAATAAGCCGAAAAATAATTGAATTCATCGGGTTAGATGATCAGCCTTTTTCAATGGTTGAAGAATAGTTGTGCCTGCAAGTATTTTGCTTTTTTTCTCTTGGAAAAAGTCAGTAAAAATGTTTTTGTCTAAGATAATTTTATTGTTCCTTTTTTTCAGATCACGTAGCCAGTAGCACTCATCATAACTAAATCTAAAAAGCTACAGCCCGTCAGTGTGGTCGGTATCGAAGATGGGCAGTGATCGACACTCATGGGCGCTCGGTATCAGAATTGGCAGGATAAATCATGATCGGAGCATCCCTAATTTACATGATTCCGTTTGGGATAAATTTGGTTGGTACTCATCATTGTTAGTTCTTTGAGAAGCCTTCTGGCATGAATTAACAAGGAGAACCGAGGTACCACTGAATATTTATACATGCAGGTAGCAACTATACGATCAATGTTTGTTTGGTTTAACAACTGAGGTCTAAACAATTACAGAAAATTATAAAAATATTAGTAATAAAAATCTGTCTTTCAACCCCGGACATTGTAGCTGTAAACAAAAACGTTTACGCTGTCAGTCAACGCTGTGGATCCACAAGCAGAGGCTGGAGTTAAAGAGCGGAAGTCTGTCATTTGTGTGTGATTGTGTGTAAATAATGACCTTACAGTTCATGTGGTTGCTTGCTCAATCATTTCTGTCAGTGACTTGTTTCACATAGCCTAATGGGGTCATTAGGTTATGTAAAACAAGTCACTGACAGAAATCAGAAATCACTCACATCAGGAAACTAGAACAGAGCTTATTTTTATACTTTATATTTTGCTAAGCAATTAAAATAAGCTCTGTTCCAGTTTCCTGATGTGACTGCTATCTTATTATATTCTCTTGTACCTATGTGAAACTTTTCTGTAAATGTATCTATGTTGTCCATAATGCAATCTACAGTATCTCACAAAAGTGAGTACTGTTTTGTAACTATTTTATTATATCTCTTTACTGTAAATATGACCCTTTGATACAATGTAAAGTAATCAGTTTACAGCTTGTATAACAGTGTATGTTTGCTGTGCCTTCAAAATAACTCTATGCACAACCATTAATGTCTAAACTGCTGGAAACAAAAGTGAGTACACCCCTAACTGAAAATCTCCAAATTGTGTCAAATTAGTTTCTTTAGGCAGTGCTCATATTGGAGGTGTGTTTGGAGTTACCATGTTGAAATACTGCCGTGTTGCCCATTTTCCAAAGAGAGGGAATCATGCTGTACTTGAGTATGTCACTGATCATGTTGGCATTCATGGTTCCCTCAATGAGAGTGTGTTAAGTGATAACACCAGTTTAACCCACCTGCTTCTCATGCACACCTGAGACCTTGTAAAAAGTCCCATGATACCAGGAATTTAAAATTTTGAATTGTTAATGGCTAACTGTAGACTGACTAATTTACATTGCATCTAGGTGTCACATCTTCAGTGTTGTCCCATAAAAAATATAATAAAATAGTTACAAAAAAGTGTGGGGTGTACTGACTTTTGTGAGATACTATATGTAATTGTGCAGAGGTTAATTAATTTAATATTCAACTAAATCTGAATTTAGTCCTAAAGATTAGTATACAAACAAAGGTTTTGAGCGAGAAAGAATTAATGCTTTTTGAGCACTTTAATGTGGGGCAGATGGAGAGCATTAGTGCAGAATTTGGAGGTAGTGGCTTAATTATATTTTCTGAATTTTGTGATACTGTATTCTGTTGCCGAGCTGGTGAGCACTGTAAGCCTGATATGCTGGGAAACCCGATGTTCTACACTCAACAGGTTTCACTAGGAAGCAGGCAGATTTTCAGTAAGCAAATTAATTTATAAAGGTTGCCTGGATCGATAGGTGGATCGAGATATTTCTGAGTATAAGGAAAATAATTTGTAATGTAAAAAATGTGTGTCTACCATATTGAAGTGCTGTAGTTTATTCAGCTAAATGTAGAAAACAAGCTGAAAGAGCTGAGGAAAACAGGATGAGTTTTATCTTAGGCAAGTGTCTAAATTCATCATCAGCTTGAACCCTCGACAGTGCTCACCTACCTTTGCTTAACCCTGCCAGGCTGAACAAATCAATTAGCCTACTTTCACTGCACTTTATTTTGGGCACTCAGGAAAATCACTGGCACTCTTATAGCCCTGTCAGTTCTATTAATAACAATACTAACGCGAACATAACACACTAACAGTAATACTAACAAAGGTGCAGGGAAAATTCAACATTGCAATTAGAAATAGCGTTAAAAAGAATACACATAGACTATTCGAACACGGTGGGGTTTAATGTCCAAAGATTGAGCTAGGACGCTCTTAGCTTTAGATTTACAGCAGAATATTGCTATATCCATGAAATATTATGGCTTAGTTTATTATCACATCTTTTCCACTCTTTTGCTCCCCACTTTTTGATATGCTGCAGGAGAATGCTATACACAATGCCCTGTGGACTTAACATACATGTGCAGTAGGCCTGAAGGGTTTCCATTTATATACCCTAATGATGTTTTTGTACTACATCTATGGGAGGCAGATTAGGTAAAGTAGTGAAGTACATTATTACTTAAGATGAAGTCTTTTTTTTAGCTATCTGTACTTAACTTGATTTTTTTTTGTAAGTAAGTTATTAGTTTTTACTTTTGCTCACTACACATAGTACAAGCTTGTTACTTTAGGGTTTATAGATCTATTTATTTCTGTTTGCGGAATTGCAACTGACACGAGGGTGCACAGGTAAAAAGTGAGGTAATCAAGGTGGCTCCAGCTGTCACGTCTCTATTTACACCATGCGAGTAATTCTCTACAGACATTGATATGATACATTATACATCGATTAGAGATTATAGAGAAACTCCGATGACTCCAAATTTGGCAAATGGAAGTGTTAAGTTTGCCTTAACATTCTCACAGGTTCACGCACATGCACAACTGTATTCTGTAGGAATAAAAGATAGAGAGTCTTTTTTAAACACTTTTTAATATACAGCATAATGCATCCTGGTCTCAAACTAATTGTATACACTACACTATTTAATAAACATCCATTCCTGCATTTCAGGACTGCAACACATTTAGCCATTTGTAGTGATTTAGAGCTAGTAATAAATTAAAAAAATAACTAAATAATGATGTGACTTCAAACAGGTAATGTCGAAAGGTGAATGTAATCATGATTTGGTACAAAAAGAGTCTCTAATCCTGATAAGTATCTTTAGTTGGTCAACAAATGCAGAAGAAAATTATCGACATGTTCAAAAACAATGTACTTTAAAGAAAGATTATAAGGAACTTGCATATTTGTCCCTCTACAGTGCAAAAGATAGCACAGCATTAAGAACCCACCATTCAACAGTAATACACGAAACGTCCATTTTAGTCAGAAACCTGTATCACAGAACGCAATGCGATCGTTAACTAGTGCATACTTGTACTATTGGTAGTTTCTTGCTGTCATTAATGTATTAATTGTGGTTTGGGTAGCTCAGTAGCATTAGTATGTACAGTAACTCAAGCTGCCAAGCTGCCACTTTTTGGCGTTTGATTGAGACATTTAACCTTTAACTGCTCAGCTTAATTTTCAGACCCTCTGGAGAAGCGTCTGCTAAATGCTGCAAATGTAAATTAAACTGAAATAATTTGTTTTTCCTGTTTAGTTCATTTAGCCTGTAATAAACATTCTTTGTTGATGTTCTTCAAAAAGAGGGAGGTAGTCTTGTTTTTTGGCCTGTTTAAAACTTGAAATGTACTAAAGTGTCTGCTTAAGTCACAAGAAACCTTTGCGTAAGTGGTTGAGTCTGGTTTCATTTGCAGTTAGTCGGGGGACACTGACTGCTGGCTTTGCAGGAGAGATACTGTAAACAGAAATATAAATAGCGCTGTTCAGTGCAGTGCAGGCCACTCTGCATATCGTGTCCAGGCCCACTGAGGTCTCTCACAGTTCAAGAGGGTTTGAGATTTCAGCATGGTACAGGGCCTCACATTCTTCCAGTGAGAAAAGATCAGCCATCCGAAATATGTAGAACAAACCCAGATGAGGAATTAAGTGTTTTGAGGGTAAAGGAACGCCGGTAATTCCTTTATCATTACCCTCTTGACACCATGTACTTTAATTCAGCTAAGGTTTTATAATAAGTTCTGACTGAACAGATGTAGACTTCTGGTATTAGCAGCATTTTACTTTACCACCTGAACCATTCTCATACAGTAGTGTAATTCATGTTGTTAATAGAATTATATTATTTGTTGCAATAAGGCAACAGACTTGTGCTGGACAGATTCCCAGACTGTATCAAGCTGTCTTGGCAAAGATGCCTTCCTAGTGCCACTACATCTTTCCAAGTATAGCTGGTGAAAGAGCAGACACCGTACTGTACCCGACTCGCCATGTGTCTATAAGTAATTAAACACGGAGCCTTTATTCATCGAACATTTTTTATCTGGTCCTAATTTAGAACTGGTCTGAAAAATGCTGCTGGTCTGAATATAAGAAACGGTGACATCACATGCTTGGGGTGGCATCATATATATTTGCCATTACAACACAAATGTATTAATTTATTTATGTGATGTTTAACACATAAGCCGCTAGGTGTTTTTTTTCTATATCGATATTTAATTGACACATTCTCTCATTTTTGTGAGCAGTATATAATTCTTAATCCTGTGCTTTGATTTCAGTTTGCTTTTGAAACATGTGATGGCATCATTTGGGGGAGGTGGCGGGATTGTTTTCAGTAAAGTAAGTGTGCAGATCATATGAGATTTTGCATTTTGAATCGATTCATGTCTTTTGCCATCTCCTGCAGGAATGCTGCAGAATGGCAAGAAGTTTGACTCGTCACGAGACAGAAACAAGCCCTTCAAATTCAAGATAGGACGACAGGAGGTTATAAAGGGCTGGGAGGAAGGTGTTGCACAGGTAGTAAAGGGTGTGACGTTTTGTGTGTGTGGGTGTAATGTGTGGGTGTGTTTAAACCCTGGGTTCAGTGGGTCTGTGTGGAGTCTGCATGTCCACCCTGTGCCTGCCCAGTTTTTTCCTACAGTCCAAAGACATGCATGCTGGATTAATTGGTGTCTTTAAAAGTGCCACAATTGTGTGCATGAGTGTCCTATGATGGATTGGCACCCTGTGTAGGGTTGTTCCTGCCTTAGACACTGGCTCTTCCGCAGCCCTGTTCTGGATCAAGCGGCTACGAAAGTAAATGAATGAGTGTTTGTGTGTGTGTCTTTTTTTCTATTTTTACTTTGCAAGTCATAATTTTAGTGTACATTAAAAGTGAGAAGCTATCTTAAGTTATCTATGTGTAGTTTATCTTTTTATACTGCCAACGTAAGTTTCTTCCCACCAATAATGGGTCTGATATGCACTATTTCCACTGGATGCGAGTGTGTGAAGCCTTGTCATTTTATAACCAGGGTTTTCTGAATAGGACCAGGTCCTACCGTGAATGGAATTAATTAATTAATGAAATGGACAAGCTGAGAATTAACTTAAATTTTAGTTTAATTCTATTTCAGTTTGTGGCCCATACATGGCAATGGCATTGCCAATTATATGAGTCAGTGTTAAACCAATGCTTTAAAAATAATAACAACTTTTTAGTGTGGAGTGCATAATAAGTGTCTGTTAAAGTGGTTACATACATTCACAAGGATAACTAATGGGTGTGTAATGGTGCATCGAGATGCAAAAATGTCACAGTGTGCAACGTAGACAATGCGTCCTATGTATGATGCCATCCAATGCACTTACATTGTTCGGCACCAGATGGCACAATCATTGCCAGGCTCTTTTTATTTCTTTTGATTTCAGCTGTTAACAAGGAAAGTACACATTAATATGAACTTTTACTCTCCAGACGTAAAAAGAGTTTTACTCTTTTTGTTTAAAAAGATACTTAAGAAAATGTGCATTACTTAGACTGAGATTTATTTAGAAATGTAAGAAATTTGAATTTTGAACTCAGTATCTAACCGAGTTGTGAGCACAGTGCATCGTTACACCCCCTAATATCTGATGTATAAAAAATATCAAAGTATCATAATTCACTTAGTATCTATATGAACGCTCTGTATTCAATATTAAATTTCTCTCTTCTCAGATGAGCCTGGGTCAGAGAGCAAAAATCACCTGCACTCCAGACATGGCATACGGAGCCACAGGGCACCCTGGGGTCATCCCTCCGAATGCTACACTCATATTTGACGTGGAGCTGCTAAAACTGGAGTAATCTCTTGGGTTAAGGAGAAGTGAAAACTAGATTCTCTGCCCTGCAACTGAAATGCTTCCCATGAATTAAGTGTCTTGAACTTGTCTATCTTCTGCTTGATTACCATCCGGTGTTGTCCATCACTTAGATGTTTTGAATCATTTAAACGCTTTAACCCTAGTTATATTTTATACCTTGTTCTGTTGTCTTATTAGGTTTTGTTTTATTTTTGGAAAGAAAACATTACCACATCACACACATTTTGGTTTAATACCACTGCCTTACAATATTTAAAGTGGAAGCAGGGTGTAGTACAAGTCACAGTTCTGCTGTTATGTCTTTAAAGGGGCATTACCAACCACTGTCTGCATTGCCACTTTTGATATAAATATGTCATGCTGAATGCATATGATCCAATAATAATTTTGCTGTACTTGGTAAATTTTATATCTATCCCTTAATCCTTAGCTGCAAGTAATATATGATATCACAAGACTTTGTCTATGAATGAAACAAAGTGAATACTGTACCATGGACTGCTTTGGCATCTATAAACATTTTATCAATCGACTCTTAATAAATATTTTGCTGTTTGGAAATCTTTGTAGCAATTCTTTATTGGAATTATTTGTATTACCTATAAAACGTTGTTTTGAATTTAAAGAAATACACTTGTTTTCCTATAGCATTAATGTACTTATAACCATGATATTATTGGTAAAGGGTTATATTATTGGTAACCATGGTATAAATTGATTTATGGTTATTATATTAGACATGGAGTCAGTAAATAAAGTTAGGAAAGTAGTTATCTTCTGAATAATTAATTATTTAATTAACTATTATCAATATTGCCCTGATCCAAATTCAGATAGGAATAAATGCATTTGACTGTTTGTTGAGTCTTATAGCATAGCATGTATTTTTATATGATATATAAATACCATATAACCTAATTACTATTTGGTATAGCTTCTACTATCATATAATATAGTTGGCTATTGGTTAAGCTATATCAGATCAAATCAAATTCCACCCCTGCCAAGCTGCTACTGTTGGGTTTTTGAGCAAGACCCACAATGGCTTGGATTGTAAGACTGTATCAGTTGTAAGTTACTGTGGATAAAGGGCGTCTGCTAAATGACATAAACGTAAATATAATATGTATAATCCAATTTGTAATGATATTTATATTGATTGAACTCATGGTGACAGTTCTGAAATCAGTCCATCAGGACACACTGTTTAGTGAGAGAGATATTTTCCTGTGAAATTAGAGATGTTACAGTAACGAGCTAATGTTAGACCATATCTTTCTGTCAACAACTGTCATGTATGTGTATATGTATACTGTATATGTATGTGTTTGTAATGAATGAACTTATCCTCGTTACACTGCTTGCAAAGTACAGTGTCCCTCATACCTAATACCCATCATTGGCAGCCTCCCCAGCTAGTAGCACAGTGGCCGTGGTGTCTGTGACTCCCAGCATGCATTACAGAGCTTTATTTTTGTTTATGTTTAAATGTTATTTTAGTGTTTTGTGACTTTATACCTGTTTTATAGTTGCTTGTATTTCTGCATGACCCACATTCTTGTAAAATTCAGTAAATGTCGACAGGTCTACATAAAAAGGTTTACAGATTGTGTATACAGTGGCTGCTCCTGAATCAGCATCACACATTACTGTCTTCTACACCCATTGACTAAAATAACACACCAATGGGGGAGTTGCTGAAATGGAACGAAATTTCATATGTATGAATGCGATGATAAGTGCAGTATTAAGAATATTAGAGCAAAAGGATATGGATATTGGGGAAAACTGTACAATTGAAAGGGGGCTCATGTTACCCTGTTTGGTTGCTTTTATCCTGGATACAAAATGAGATGAGGTTGGGCATTTGAGGCATCTTGTGGTCCACATTTGCCCACAGATGTTGCAGCTGGGATGTAGACCCTCATCCATCACACCAGTGGTTGGGACGAGACCTACATACCCAAACCTGATCATAATCGAGTTCCAAACAGAGCCTGGAATCATCACTACAGACGATATACGGTTCCAGTCCGTAGCAGTACAGGTTTCTCGTACAAAGGCTGTCAATAGCAGGACATATAATGGGTGCTGTGACAACAAACTTCCTTCAGATAAGCACCTTGGTGTGGTCTGACCAGAGAAAGACGTGTGTAGTGATGGTGCTTTCTGTATCTTTATGGTGGACAACAAAACTGTGAGAGCTGCTCATGCTTGTCGCAGATCAAACAATTCTCTCTGATGGTTGTCTGTGTGCAATCACTATTCCTAACACCTCCTAACAGCTAGGTCATAGTGTATAAGTACGACTGCTGTACTATAAGTTATTTTCTAATAAAATGTCTGCTTAGAGGAGTTTCGACAGTGGTCATTTTCCATCCATGTATTGCATCAAGGATATGGCTGTTCATAGCAAAGTATGGAAAGAAAGTGAGTATAATTTCTTGAGTAAAGGTGTAACATCGCAACAGCTCCCTAATGGGAAGTGGGAAATATTGCCACCTGCTGGTTCTGTATGGAATAGAAAACTAATAAGAACGGAACGTTTGTATGTCGAAACCAAAAACACACGAATCGTTGTACGTTGCTCATCCGGGGCAGAATCTCGAAATTCAAAATAATAATAGTGTCATTATTTAGGAAGCTTTACCATTAAAACACAGTGCATTAAA
>JAUZSU010002464.1:0-11510 GCA_034780255.1 Parotocinclus maculicauda
ACCCTTAACCCACAATTGCTTGGATTGTAATACTGTATAAGTTGTAAGTCGCTCTGGATAAGGGCGTCTGCTAAATGATGGAAATGGAAGTATGTATGTGTTTTTGCGTGTGTGTTTGAATGTTTGTGGAGAAGCGTTCATATTGCAGTAGGGTAATAGTCCAAAATGCAAAGATTTGCAACAACTAATTAAATGCCATAGAAAATTAACACTGCTGGTCAGTGATGATTATTAGGGTAGTGGAGTGCTAACTGGACTAGACTGGCCACAGATGTAGGAAACTTACTACATTGTGCACCTACTGTATATTGTTTGTCTATCTGGGGAAAATGATAATTCTGTATATAATGAGAGCTCAGTGTTTAAGTGTACTTGGAAGAATGCGTCTATCTTGCATTTTTCTCCATATTAATACTGTGTTTATCACAACAACTGCATCCATAATCATTAAAAAAACATAAGTTAAATGATGAAATGAATTACATTAATTTTAGAATTCATTAGAAGTTGGTATGTCCCCCTGTAATGACAGCACTGGCATAGACTTCTTACACTTTTGTTATTTTAGGGTAATTTCCCAATAGTCCAAAGGGAACCTTGTGATGGTACTGAGTACTTAACTTTGAACATTTGCTTGGCATATAGGGCTTTAGGTCAAGTGACTTTGGAGAAACATCCATGACAGTCGGCACCCCTTGAATTTATTTCCTCTTGAAGTAGTAATTGCATAGCTTTGAAGTTTATGTTGGGTCAGTACACTGCTACAGTATAAATTCTTCTCCGCAAAGATCCAAGTGTTTTTACTAGTGGTTTCAGACTTTTTCCCAGTGATGATATAATGACACACTTAAGGCCTCAATAATTACATTGTTATTGTTTATATACTACAGGAAAACATCGAAAAACTGGCAGAGATGTGGCAATCAAGATCATAGACAAGCTGCGCTTCCCTACTAAACAAGAGAGCCAGCTACGCAATGAGGTCGCCATCCTGCAGGTGAATAAACAAGAACAATTACACATGAACAGGCATGGCTGAGTACGAAAAAAACAAGCATTGCGGTTTCACATTACACCAGTTGGTGTTTAAAGAATACGAGCATTGTATCTCATTAGAAAGATAGAGATAGAGAGAACTACATGCCCATTGCTGAATCTATATAATGGCACAAATCAGTTATTTTATCGGATTTATGAAGATATTTTTTGATTTGTAGAATGTTCACCACCCTGGGGTTGTGAACCTGGAGTGTATGTTCGAGACACCAGAGCGTGTGTTTGTTGTCATGGAGAAGCTCCATGGTGACATGCTGGAGATGATACTATCTAGTGAGAAGGGGAGGCTGCCAGAACGTATCACCAAGTTCCTTGTCACACAAGTGAGTCTCTCAGACACACACTTAGCTAACTGTGTCAGACTACATATGCACAAGTAACCAGTCAGATAGATACAGTGATTCTGCAGGTGTATTAACAGATTTGAAATTACATTTTGTGCAGATATAAAGTATAATTTTGTAACTACATATAATGAAATTATAGTTTTGTTCCTCAGCTGATGTCTTGTTGCTTTGTTGATCAGATCCTTGTTGCCCTACGGCATCTTCACTTCAAGAACATCGTACACTGTGACCTTAAACCTGAAAATGTCTTGTTGGCATCTGCTGATTCCTTTCCACAAGTGAGTAGAATGCTGACACAAAGCCATTCAAAAGAAATAAAGGGTGAAAACGGTAAAATACACATGAATTAATCTGATTCTGCAAAAGCCAAAGGATAACAATAAGCTGTGATAATTACAGTTTATTCTGTGTTCAGCACACAGAATGTGCACACGCGTCTCTGTACGGAAAGACTGCTAAATTATCTTCCCATTGTTTTAGCCGTCTAGTGTGTAAAGCTTGCTCTGGAGGCGCTCAACCAGAACGAATGACTCACTCTGTTTGGGCAACGACGAACATCTCAGAGGAATACTAAATCAAGTCTTATTTGCATTATTTACCACAAATATTTTCCAGAACAAATGCAAGGACTCACAAAAACAAAACTACAATAGCTGTCTTTTGAACCTGCTAAGATTACAACTTGGAATGAAGAGCCCTGTGATGGTCTTCAACTACTGTTCTTTCCTATGCTAAAGTAAATCTTTTAAAGTGATGCAAGGGAGATCAGCAGGAGATTAGCACTGTAACTGCTTTTAATGGCATGATAATTTCATTGGAGTTTAGCACTGTCTCTGGCAACTGCTCATTAGAGTGTCTGTTGAAGGAAAAGGAGATTCAGGAAGAAATAATGGATGCTATTTGTTGCACCACAGTCAAGTTAAAGGAACTGTCTGCTTCCAACATCTGGCTCTGAATGAACACTCATTGTTTGCTCTTTCTCAGGTGAAGTTGTGTGATTTTGGATTTGCCCGAATTATTGGTGAGAAGTCATTTAGGCGCTCAGTTGTAGGAACACCAGCCTACCTGGCACCTGAGGTGCTAAGAAACAAGGGCTATAACCGTTCCCTGGACATGTGGAGTGTAGGCGTCATAATCTATGTCAGCCTCAGTGGCACATTCCCCTTCAATGAGGATGAGGACATCCATGACCAGATCCAGAACGCCGCCTTCATGTATCCACCCAACCCATGGAAGAAGGTCACACCAGAAGGTAGGTTCACAGTTAGGACTGATCCTCCTGTGTTTGGGATACAGGGATGATAGACAGGAAATCACAGGGATATGGAAGCTGGCTTTTACAATAAAATGTGAAAATTATTTATAAACTAATTACTGCTAGTTCCAGGGCCATTATAATGAGTTATAATGTTATTTATCTGAAATACCATTCTCTAGTTAATAAAGGGTATAAATTAAGGATGCACAGAAATTACAATTTTGGGCTGAAACCGAACAAAATGAAACATTTGGCAGTAGGCCGAATACTGAAATACCTCAGCCTCCTCAGAAAATAAAGATGACTGTGGTTCTTCTTGTAAGGGATGTCCATACTAGTTTCCAGTCCCATCTAATTTCTCAGATCTTTAACACCTCAGTGTTTTCACTCTAAATGATGACCAGTGCTGGAAAAGAGTTTAAGAGATCTCCTTTGTGATAAAGTGGAGATGATTATAGTGACACCACTCTACAAAGTTGTCAGCCAGGCTTTTGTATTCATCCTTTGTTCCATTAGTAAAGTGATGCAGTGCAGTGTTCTACTGCTTTACTACATTAATAGGGTCTAGCATAGGAAGATTAAGTATGTGATACAGAGTTTACTACTTCACTGTGTGTGAACACTGCACTTTTTGTATTAAAAATATGGTGCCAACTTTCTAGGTTGTTTCGTTTATAATTGGCAGGACAGCATTATTTTAATACAGGAAGAAATGTTACATCAAAAGAGATACAAATTATATTCAAAACAGCAACAAAACTTTGATCAAAGCTGGAAAGTATGTAACTGTGGATCACAGACGTCTTTGTAATTGTGTTGCTTATTTTACTAAGAAAATAAAAAAACAAATTTAAAATAAATACAATGTATGTTTACCTATGTAATCTGTCATCTGTTTATATATTTAAAAATGAGTCAAAAGCAACACTTCTATTATGATTAAATGTACATCAATGAAAGACAAAGAATCCTAACAAAAACATGGAATTTTAACTTTAAAGAGCATATTTGAGAATAGAACTGCAAGAGAATATGATAATACTCAGAAAAAAATAATGGTTACAACAAAAGATAATGTGCACTCTTGGTCAGCATGTGATATTAAAAGTTATATTGATTACTTTAGCCAACAAATGTTTTATGTTGTTAGTTAGGTTAATCTCACGTTTACATTTTTTACTTTTAACATTCTGGACTTTACCAAGAGAATACAAGTGCAACCCAACCCCCATATTTACCGCCTGAACCACACACACAAAAGGGTACCGCCTCTATAAAATAATGCTACGTGGAAGGCATGCCATAAGTAATTATATATATATATTGTAAATGCTAATGTTAACTAGACCAAACTGGAAGTTTAATGAGCCTATATGGTCAAATAGTAACACGCATGGCAGATTTAACAAAGAGATATGGATAAACCCAATCCTGACTGTTAAATGTTGTGGATGACATATTAATTCCTCACAGGGTCCGAGAACCTCATTTGCATGAAAGGTATTACAGAGTTCAGGAGATTACATTCCTGCCTTATTTAAAAAAAAAGGATTCATTGAAACCAGAATCAAGTTTTTGACATTACATCCCAGTTAAAATGTGGAGTTGAAGAGTTTGCTAAAGTGGACTTAGGATCCAGGAAGATATGGAGAGATAATGTGTTAAGTATTGCTCCCAGATTCCTTAGTCTGTTTCTTCAATGTTAACAATGCCAAAATACTAAATATAAGTGTACGGATGCCATAATATATTAATTGAGTGCAGACTGACTTGGTAATATTCATTTTCTAAAACTACCCTGTTGGTGATGTTCTTGTGTGTATTGAATCAGTGTATAGCTGCATTATCAAGCATCTGCAAAGGGATTGTGGAAACCTAGTGATTAAAATTCTGAACAATGAACCAGAAGGCCCATGGTTCAAATCACACTGGTACCAAGCTGTCATTCGCTGTGGATGACTACATGTAATTGGCTTCAGGTGATGAACTGATGCCTTGACATTCTGTAAAACCCTAGTAGTCCCTAAACATTGGTTACCTAACCATGTTCACCATGATTTACAGAGTTGTGAAGTATTCGTATTGGGTTTTTATTTTCAGATGCATTTGGGAGCACTTTTTTTGATAATCCATTAATTATTACAGTTCCCTTAAAATCCCTCAATGATTTTATAATTTTTCCCATAAAGCACTGTAAAAACAGACACTTGTGTGCCTTCTTCATAGATTAAGAAGTCTGTATGACTAAGACTGTCATTCTCGTCTCATTAATTGGAACTACTGACTTTTGGAGTGGTTATTAACCCAGAGTAATTAAAAAAACATAGATGATTAGTTAATATTTTTATAAAGACATTAATTTTGCAATAGTTTGTATGTTACTAGTTCATGCTGAATTACTTTGACCACATTAAATGAATAAATTATTAATTACAGTTGAAAGCCAGTGTAAACTGGAATGTAAACATTGTTTTCCAAGCTTATGTAGTAAACACTCATTCTAATTTAAAGACACTGTGTATTTATTTGAAGTAGTTCAAGATTTTCTGAATGTTTTTCATCGTACCATGACTGAAGTGTAAACAATCATGAAATTTTCATGACATTTGTAAGAGGTAGATGGACAGAAGCAGTCAGTGGATTTGAGAGAAAGAAAATTAAGAGCTTGAGAGTAGGTGAGGGTTAAGGAAATGTGTAAATGAGAGCTCATTCAGTCCTTGTCGGGATCCATTCATGTAATTCCCAGAGATCCCTCAAACTAAAGCCTTGAGGTGAAGGACTCTTAGTAGTACTCAGAACTCTCTGACCCCTGAAATAATGTTAACATGATGTTGGTTTTGCTCATTATCATCACAAGCCACTAATCTCTTGGCTTTCCAAGTCCAGCCACTCATGACTTGCTTTGTTGTTCCAGCAATTGACCTTATTAATAATCTGCTGCAAGTAAAAATGAGGAAGCGCTACAGCGTGGACAAGTCCCTCAGTCATCCCTGGCTGCAGGTCAGTTCTTATCTTTTACTTTGGTTCACTGCACATATCTGCAATTAAGAGTAAAGAAGTTCTTCCATATTATATGGTTTTAATGTGTTTGTTACAACACTTCTGTACGTTAGGTAGTTGACCCCTATGCAATTCTTAAATAAAATGTCAAATTATATCACAACAAGGTCTAAATATTTATATTTGGTTACATCCAAAATAAGTTCAAGCAGTTCTTACAGATGTATACAACTTGCATATACAAATTGTAAATAGAATTATGTAATTAAGTCATTTTACTACAGCAAACCAAAACATGTACATCATACTAGTATCAGTTTTACTTTGACTGTAACATTCAGTTACTGGTTTATTAATAATTCAAGCTGGCTAAAACTAAGCTTAATAGACTATCTACTTTTATATTAACAATCCAAGTTAATGAATGGTCCATCTCCCACAGACGTAGCTTTCTGAGTGTACTTTTGGGATCATGGGTATAGGAGAATGTAAACATTAAACTTTGCTATGGTAACTACTTTACCATGAGTTTATTTATTAGCTATGTTGTATGACAGCATTTCATGGGAGGGAGCTTAGTATAAAATAAATCCTTTTAAAAATATTGCTATACTCTAAATTAATTTCCAATACACCCTATCTGGTTATACTTTAATGGTCTTGAATGTTTCTTTATTATTGTAATATTGTGTTAAACTCTCAGTGTGGCATTGTTTATTATGATGCAATACATTTTAGTTATATTTCCTATTAAACTGGTTTTGCATCCAAACGGCTGTAGTCAGTCAAGAATACAAACATACCATCAAAACTATGGGCAATATACAATAAATAAAACAATACAAAACACAAGTTGCATTACACATACACTATATGACATTTACTGTACATACTGTAACCTACATACTTATTCTCATAGTCCAAGGGTATATGTCAGGTCCAACTTTTCTCTCTTGGTAGATTTTTTTTGTCAATGAGTGTACATTAAGTGATTTGCAGGTAACAGCTAATAATCTTATTTTAAGTTGCATGAATGTGATTGTTAGTCATTGATCAGACTCTAAGATGTAACATAACACTGATCAGACAGCAAAATAATTGTAAAATGGGTTGATAGAATGACAAGTGTCATGAGTGAACGAGTGGTAAAGCAGTGGTATAATACAGTATTTGTTGATAGAGACTTTAAGCAGCTACCGTGACAGGGACAAAAAGTGCCATAAATCTGTGGAAATAAGGCACTAAGCAACATCTCTACCACTATGGCGACCAAACCAAGTGTTTCTTTGTAGACTAAGAATATATCATTAATATATTGATATATTATATCAGTAAACTCAGAGGAAGAATTGTTTCTGTTGTAGGCCCAGTAACAGAAAGTACAAAATACAAAAAGTACCAATGTTTCAACCTTGAAACTATGCAGTTTGAGTTGAGAAAGTGCTGGCAGATTTCAGGATTTCAACGTGATCCACCTGACATATCTTTAAAAAAGGCAAGAAATCAGTCTTTTAACTAAAGTACTTTAAAATCATCTAAGGCTATATGTATACTTTGTTAAACATCACTTTCAGCATCAATTGCTATTTAATAAAGGGGAGGTTTTTAATAACAAGGGGTCCTTCGATACACAGGTTGACATAAAAACTAGTCATGTATACTCAGATCGTGCCAATCAAGCATTGCATGTCTTTGGACTGTGGGAGGAAACTGGAGCACCTGGATTAAACCCATGCTGACACTGGGTCTGAGGTCAGGATACATCAGGGGATGCTGGAGCTGTGAGGCAACCACACTAACCACTGTGCCACCATGCCGTCCAAAATCATCCAAATTATCTGGAGACTATAATTATAGTCCAGCACATAATAAAAACAGAAAAAGAATTCACCTCAAACTGACATTTTAGCCACTATGTCTAAACTAGTGTGCCATAGCGAAATCATGGGCTATAGCAGCAAGAGGCGGAGAAATATGTTTATGTATACAGTGTTCCCTTGTTTATGGTGGGGGTTACGTTCCAGAACCACCCGCAATAAACTAAAATCCACAAAGTAGGGACGCTATATTTATTTAAGTATTTATACACTGTTTTAGCTGTAGAACTTACAGAACATTTGGGTGACATCGTAGGGCTTAAATGAATTCAGTCTATAATGAAACTTTCACAAACAGCGAACACACAACACCACAGACAAATCACCGCAGGCGGTGCTCTAGTCTTACTTCTCGTTTTTGATAAGTATTCATCCGCTGAGTAAATACGCTATCTACTGTAAATCATAATATTTATTTAATCTATTTCATTTAATATTTAACATTCCTTTATTGTTAGAATTGATATTTTTCATAGATTTTTATAGATTTTGTGATTTTTCAATATTTATTTATTTATATATATATACGTTAACTATACCACACGTACTACGCATGTGCAGATTGAGTTCCGCAAAAACGAGCAAAACAGCAAAAATCCGCAATATATTTTTTCCATTAATATTTTTTGAAAACCCGCGATGCAACAAGTCTGTGAAAGGTGAACCGCGAAGTTTCGAGGGAACACTGGATACCGAACATCACACTATTTCTTATGGTTGCCATAGCTATTCCTGTCACCGTAGCTGTTTAAAGTCCCTAATATCCAAAAGTGATAACAAAACAATTTGTTTATGTACCCCAATCAGCCATTACGTTAAAACCACCTGCCTAATATTGTGTAGACATGGAGTCCATAAGTCCTCTGAAGATGTCATGTGGTGAATGGCAATAAGATGTTAGCAGCAGATTATCTAAGTTGTGTAAGTTCATCTGATCTGACATGTTCTTCCAGTAAATCCCACAGATGCTCGATTCTGTTGAATTTGGAGGTCAAGTCAATACCTTGACCTCTTTAGCATATTCCTCAAACAATCCTAGCAATTTATGCATTTGTACAGCCTGCAATATCCTTCTAAAAGAGGCCACTGATATTAGGGAATACTGTTGCCATAAAGGGGTGTACTCAGTCTGCACAATGGTAGGTTGTGTTTGATGAAGTAATATTCACATGAAACCCGTTGCATCAGATTGTTATTCACGTCACCTATCAGTGGTTTTAATGTTATGTCTGATCAAGTGCGTTTTATGACAGGACTACCAGATGTGGCTGGACCTCCGTAATCTGGAGTGTAAGATGCAAGAGCGATACATCACACATGAGAGTGATGACATGCGCTGGGAGCATTTTGCTGAGCAAAATGGCCTGCAGTATCCTGCCCACCTTATTAACCCCCATGCTGATGTCACTGAGGAGGCGGAGACTGAAGAGGCCATAATGAGCATGCTCAGTGATAGAGTCAGTGTGCTGTAACTTTTTTGCCTTATAAGCAGAGCACAAATCAGCAAAGCAGTCAGTACATTATAATAAAGTCACAACTATTCTTTTGCACAAGTCAACATTTCATTGAGTCGTGACACAATGAACAAAGCACATTAAAACCAAGTATTATGTTGTTAGTATTTTGTTTAACATTGCTATTTCATGAAAAAAGAAGATTGTTTTGTGTGTGTATTTGTATAATGGCCTGACCCTGTAGAATCAGTAAAACTGTAAAACCTATGCTGGATAATCAAAATATTAAAGCCATCAAAAGTAACCCTGCAGGACAAATTAATCTGTGATAACAGTTGCCTTAGCGCAAACATGTGTTAGATCAAATGTGAATGTTCGTGCAGCTTTTGTGAGCTTCTGTGGTTCCTAAGGTGTATCTGAGCATTTTTTTAATGTGCCGTGTTTGACTGTGTGTATAGTTGTATAGTGTGTATATTGACCTATTAAGTATTGAGGGCTCGTGCTTTGTTCAAGTCTGCTAGAAGAAAGAAACACTGCCTGGAGAGACATTTTGTTCTTCTCTTACTTCTTCTGTATAATTTGGAATAAACAGTAAACACATAACCCCAGATGCCATGTGCTTCTTCCACATTGTGCTTCTGTTTCCAAAATTTAGTCTATTAAGTACAAACTCGCTCTGTATTTTTAAACAAATTGAATGATTATTGATTTATCCAGAGTGACTTACAGCAGTGCTTTATGTTCTTATAAGCAGGCATTGCCTCATGCTAATGCAAATATGCAGTAGCACAAAATAACACAATCCAACCAGAACATGCTGGGATCAAATGTGGGTAAATCTAAAAACTAAAAAGCATTTATTTTTAAATATGCAATTATAATTGCTTAGTGATGAAGTGAGTCTTTAGTCCCCATTTGAAGACAGCAACAGACAACAGCCATTTGGACATCCCATGAAAGTTCATTTCACCTGAGTGCCAGGATTCATTAGTATTACAATAGCATTTTAATCACGTGTTATGTTGCTGTTTTTACAATAGTCGATGCAGGTAAGATAAGTCTGTAACAGATGAAACACAGTTGTAAGAAACTGTTCACTTGAATATTACTGCAATTTAGGCAAACCTGTGGTAAACTACCAGACAAGACATACTCTCTATACTGTAAATAAAATAACTATGTGAAGGTAGGTAGGGTAGGACTGTAGAGTATTTTCATTATTCTCACTGATACTGGATAGCTGATTCAGTATTAATATTGCTATTGATACTGTATATGGCCAAATGTTTGTGGACACTGATTTTAATTAGTCATTCATCTTCCAGTCACTGCTTCGTGACACACATACACACAAACACACACACTGGAACACTTTAAAGTGTTTACCTATTGTACCCTGAGTTTTGAACTGGTAAACCAGTTTACCTAATGCACATCTAGGGAATATGGGAGGAAATTAGAGTACTTGGAGGAGACCCATGTATTAAGACTCAGTCCAGCTTCTGTGGAGCTGTGAGGCAGCTGGGCTTACCACTGCACCGCCACACTGCTTGATTTTAATTAGTGAGCTCTGTATTTTCAGCCACAAACTGTGGTATTAGGATGGATTGCATTGTGTTAGCCCTCCTAGAAGTCAAAGAGGAAAGTTTCACCAAAAAATGGCTGTCTTGCACAGAACCCCAACTTAAACTCCATCATACAACATTAATATGTACAAGAAAGCCAACTGTGAGCCAGGGACTCTAGCCTGACATCAGTGCCTAACTTCTAAATGCTTTTCCAAAATCTAGTGGAATGCTTTATTATACGAGTTGTTGGTGTATGTTTTAGCAAAAAAAAGAGTGACAACCTAAACTTATAACCTAGATTCAGATGTCTGCAAAAACAGTGTATAATCATTGTATTGATATTTATAAAGTTTCATTCAATTCCAACAACTCTGTCTTGGTTAGGTTTTTTTTGGCAAATGTGGGCATAATTATTTCTTTATCTCTTTATTAGAATGCAACCAGGAGATAATAGTTTTTATCCATTACTAAAAAAAAGGGAAAAAATTATAGAAACAGCTTCTGTAGGCTACAGTAGTGAATACACTACTCACTACTTACACTACTACCCCTACAGTACTACCCTTCCACTTCTTACTACTTACACTACTACCCTTACACCACTTACTACTTACAATGCTACCCTTACACTACTACCCTTACACTACTACCCTTACACTACTTACTACTGACACTACTACCCTTACACTACTTACTACTTACACTATTACCCTTACACTACTTACTACTTACACTACTACCCTTAGACTTCTTATTACTTACACTACTACTCTTACACTACTTACACTACCACCCTTACACTACTTACTACTTACACTACTACCCTTACACTACTACCCTCACACTATTTACTACTTACACTACTACCCTTAAACTTCTTATTACTTACACTACTACTCTTACACTACTTACACTACCACCCTTACACTACTTACTACTTACACTACTAC
>JAUZSU010002475.1:0-11510 GCA_034780255.1 Parotocinclus maculicauda
TATATATATTTATACACACACACACACACACACACACACACACACACACACACACACACACACACACACACACACACCTTTTGTTTCTAAACTACACTCCAAACATGGTTGTACCTTCTTATTAAATAAAACGGAGTTTAACCTTTTTTCCAACTGGCCCAAAATTTACTATCCTGAACCAAATGTCTGCTGTCCCAAACAAATCTTTGTGTTTTTAAATTTTATGTCTTGTGTCCACTGTGGCCCAGTTGTCCAGGTGTGCTACCGACCTTTTTTTCTGCTATACACTCAACGTGACAAAAAGATTTGCTGTGACACTCAGGCAACTGTTTTCTTAAAGTTTGACAAAAAACAACCACACCTAGTCCCTGAAAATGTTGCAGAATGCCAAATTCGACACTTCGCTTCGACATTTTCCATCCGACATTTTTATTGTAATTGTAATATATAAGACCATTGTATTTGCATGGAAAGGTTAAATATTCAAGTGAATTGATTACCATGTTTTACTGACAAAGATTTTCATTTATAGTTACATTATTAAAATTGACATACAGTATGCCTCTTAAAGTTCTACTGTGTAGCAGCATTTTCTGCTTTCAACACATTTTTACAAAATTGCCTTTGCCCTACTGTGCTCCCCCCTACAATAGCTTCAATTTGGGAACCACTGCCATAGCAGACTAATAAGCATAAAACAGCTTTGATCAACAGACCAGTGATAAAAACAAGTTCCACTGGTCTTTGCTGGAATATTTAGCAGGGGACACTGTAGTTCTTTGAAGAAACCTAACCTATTAAACACATCAAGTTGAAATCAGACTGACGTTGTTTTTTTAACCCTGGCGTATAATATGCTAATTTATAACATATCAGTTTAATAAATAAATGTTTTGACCTTAAAGTTTTAATTTCATTGAAAATAATTGGCATTAATAGATGGAATCTTACTTTTTGCATTAAAATTGTTATCCTGAGGGAGCTACGGATGGTTATTGTAGCTGGCTAACAGGCTGAGTTGCTGTCACAACAATGTGAAGCTATTCATTTTGCTTATTCTAATAATTACATCATGCATGATCTGGATATGACCTAGCCATATTCAAAACTCCCAAGTGTCTTTGAGACTTGGGAAAAAAATCATATTGCCCCTTAAGGATGACTCATTGCTTGGCAGTTGTTTTTTGTACCCAGGAGAGATTTCATTCAAGATTTAAACCTGTGCAGTATATGGTAATTGAGATGTAATGGCTTATTTTTGTGTTTTCTGCATTCTGTTTTGTGCGTTAGAGTTCTCTGCCAAATGGCTTAGCTTTGGATTTGTATGAGCCTCGTTTGTGGGCCAGCAGGATCCAGTATCCCTGTGACAACAAGCTTGCCTCCACCCCTTGATGTAATCTTGTGTATAGACATAAACATTTGTGCTACTGATGGCATCAGGGACGTTAAATCATCCAAATAAACAAATACCTACCCTGGTTTAATGTTCAGATGCCCTGTGGGAAGAAGCTCTTCTGCATTCTGTACCAGTTCTAAAAATTGTGAAAATTATTTAAACCTGTACGAGTTGTTTATCTGTTTGCAAGAATTCATAAAGAACGTAGAATGAAGTTGGTATAACTGAAATTAAATATGAAACCAAAGAGACTAAATAAAAACATTATTAAGCAGAGCGGAAGCCTTAAATGGCGATAATTTATTCATATGTGTCTGATTTATCTGACATCCGAATTAAAAATGCTTATTTATTTTGTTTGTTTGGGTTTTAAGTACTGGTGTTCGATCGATCGGCCACCGATCATTATCGGCACGATTTCCGTGACAAAGCATGTGACCAGCGTATGGCAATCAATGCCTTTCATTGCGATCACAAAAACCGATCATCTATACTTTGGAGTCCCTGTGTGGCAGCAAATCATAAACAAACATGTCTGCCATGTGGAACTTTTACATGGTCTGTGATGGTGATGTAAAGTTTGCATCCTGCAACACATGCAACGAAAAAATACCTCGCAGGGGAAGAACATTAAAATGCTTCAACACAACTAATTTAATACGTCATTTAATGAACAAACACTTATCAGAGTATGGTTTTCGAGGCTCATTGAAAGGAACAGAAGAAAAGAAGGCACTGTGATCAGTATCAGAATCGGTTGCATAAAACATGTTTGGAGCAGCTCTAGTTTTAAGTCATAACAGCACAAGCTTGTTATTAACGGCCAGGCAAGATTATGTCTAAAAGGCTTTGGAGTGGCAGAGGTACAATATATGTTTTATATTGAGGCAGGATAGGAAGTTTATTATCTTTCCTGGACTTGATATATTGGTTGATGTATAGGTCTGTTTAAGGGATTGGAAACGAGGAGTTTCAAGTTGTGTCGGCTATTCTATCTACCCCCTCTGCTTTTTAATTTTCAGTGTGACTTGGGATCCAGAAATATGTTATGTCATATTGTTGTTTAAAGAGTTTGTTTTGTTTTAGTATCTCTGAGATAAGGTTGTTGTCCAGTGTTAATTGATTAATTGCCTGGAGGCAGGATTTACAGTCTGGATTTACGGTCGGCACGTAAGAAGAATTTTATGATCTAAAGCAGTGGTTCTCACTGTGGTACACGGACCACTGATGGAGCACGAGGTAGTATCTCCCAAAATCTACCTAGTATTAAAAAAACTGAATATAAAATAAAATTAATGTATTTTTTTATATCATGTGGGCTACGCAGACACGTATTCCATTTTGTCTACGTTGTGTTAACCGCTTCCCCAATTTTATGTTTTGAGAGACTTATTGTGCATTTATAAAAATACAAAACGCCTCAAAAATGGTAGCAGATGTAAGGAGCGAAGAACCCAAACTGGTAAATAAAGCATACCTGTTGAATGCATTCAAGTTAAATCATCGCCCTTGCATCAGCCGATGAGAATTTAGACACAAGTAGCACTGCTAGCCTTAGCAAGCTCTAAAAAACACTACAGGATGATACTATGCAAATTTAAGTTTGGGGTTCACCTGTATTAGGAAAGGGGAAGAACCAAGATGACAATGGTTTGCATGTTGTGAAATTCTCAGCGGCGAAAGGATGAATTCACAGCTCAGAACACATGTAAGCACTAAAACATGTACCTTTGAAGGATAAATCTGTAGACTCAGCTTAACATGTCTGCTGTGTACTAGGGGTTGCATGGCTAGCAATTTTTCTCAGCCAGTAGTAATTAAAATGCTTGTCGAGTAATCGTGTTTAAGTGAAAAAGAAACTTATTATTTTTAGAATATTATATATTAACTATAATTAAATGGAACTTATGTGTTACCTCTTTTCTTTGATAGTAACTGCCATAATTAGATCACCAGAGCACCAATTCACACCCCAGGAGAGCTCGTGGAAAGTTGGAAAATGGTGAAAAAAGACAAGTAATAGTTAAGACAATGCAAGTCTTTTCATTGTGATGCACTTTTTTTTAAAGGTTCTGGGATATTTTCTCGTAATGCCCACTTTTTTTAAAAGTATTTCCAGACTATCAAAATGCACAGTGTTTTTAAGAAGAGCTACTTTATTTACCGTCTTCCTGCATCTCTGGAACTGTTTTTGACCTCCTTCTGACAAGTTAACAGGTGGGATGATAATTTAGATCAAACATTGATTTAAACTGAAAAATAAATAGCCTCTCTAACCACTGTCACCAAACCCCACCATGAACACTTCCAAATGGTCTAAAACAACTACTAGATTTTCTATTTAACAAAACATTTACTTAAAAGCTTTTGATATTTAACAAGTAAACCTTTTTTTTTACGTGAAGTCAATTCAGTACTCAGACAGAATCCTGTGTTCAATATCGGAACCTTTAAAAAAAAAAATACCAGATCAAACTTCAAATTTTATATTAGTTATACCATTTCTAAAATGTATAAGTATATCTGATCTCAGGTGGCCTAAGACTATTGCACAGTTCTATACATAAAATCAACGTAATAAAAAATTAGTGGCATTTTTAGCAATGTAACTGGTGAAGGACACAGTCCATGCATTGTCTAAATCTGTGCACATTCATTTGCCATCATTTAAATGGATTGCACCCTCCATATGTGCCTGTGTGGGACCAGTGAGGGTTATCTGTGGATTGTGTGAACTAGGCTAGTCCGGAGATAACCCAATATTGGCCAATAAATTAGCCCACTGTGAACCCACATCCATAAACCCACAATGAGCCCGTAGGGGTTTCTGTTCAGTCTATATACTGTTAGGCTAGCCCACAAATTACCTGACCGTGGCTCACTGTGGTCAGTATTGTTTTAGCACAGCAGAGGAATGAGATGATGTTTTGAGTTTGGCATGCTTAACGTTTAAAGAGCATATCCACAACATAATGCTAAATGCTGCCAATTTTTTCTTTCCTTATCCCTTTTATTCTTACATGTTATAATGTGGTGAGAAGAAAACAGTACAGCTTTACACATAATCGACCAAGCAGCTGCTGGTGCATCCCTGCTGTCTTAGCTCTTTCTCATGTTGGACAAATTTTATGCAAATGGGCTGCATGTCAATCAAACTTATTGCACTACGCCAATACACAGAGATTATTTACCAGTTGAATGCATATTGTACGTGAGATTATTACACTAATTAAAAAAAAAAAACAGTATGTCAGAGCCAGAAAGATTTACTTTGGTTTAAAGTCTTAACAATAATATCACACTGGTTGTGTTTAGCCACAAGGCCTTAAAGTGGGCCACAGATGGCCAGAGAAGTGGTTTACTTTGCTTTAAAATACAGCATTAACTTAAACAGCGCAAGCATATATAAATATATGGCTAAAGCATAATTTACAAATAATGATACCCACTTAATCCTGGTCGGGGTCACGGGTAAGCTGGTGCCTAGACAAGGTAGGAACAACCCCAAACAGGGCACCAATCCATTGTAGGGCACACATACTCACACAAAAGCTTTAGGTACACTAATTAACCTAACACATGTCTTTGAAGTATGGAAGGACACCTGGAGTTTCCTGTTTCAGTACCTGTAGTTACAGCTATACATGGTGTCAATACTTACATATATACACGTAATCAGTTAACCTAACACATATCTTTGGGTTGTGGGAGGAAGCTGAAGTACCCAGAGCAAACCTACACAGACACAGAAAGGACATCCAGACTCTAAAGGGAAAGGACACTTCATGTGGGATTGAACCCAGATCCTTCTTGCTGTGAGCCACCGTGCTGTCAGAGTACCCGGAGTAATCCACACAGACATGGAAAGGACATGCAAACTCCACACAGAGTCAGGATCGAACAAATATCCATTGTTAAATTATAAAAATGAAAAGCCAATTCAAAAGACTATTTGACAGCTATTTATTTGACCATTATATGCTCAAAATTATGTCATTTTTACATTGTTAATTATTTTTTTTACAGCTTGCATTTAAACAGTTTTAAATTTAGTGGAAGAAACTGCCAATATTAAAACCTATTTGGCATAATGTTGTTGTTGTTTTTTACACTATTGGACACAAATGGGCTTGGCGTGTGGATGTAGCCCAGGTTTAAAGACCTAGCAGTACCATTCTGACAATCAAAGTCTCTCTTGGTAAGAGCCTTTGCAAAAAACAGACCTAAACTAAATATAATTTGGTTGCTTATAGTTTGCCCTAGTGGGACAGTAGTGAATCAGGCTTTGAGACTGTAATGGGCTACTAATCCAAAGAAAGTGCATATTCAAGGATTTAAATCCAACACTGGCACTACTGAGCCCTTGGGCATGCCCTTACAGATTTAATCTATTTAATTTATGCGCAACGCTTACCACATTATGTTCAGTGAAACAGGTAGGTGACTGGAATGGTCATTAAACAAACATTACCATAGTTACAGTTTTTAATGCTACCCTAATGTAAATACAAAGCGTATTATAACAAAACAACTACGTGCAAATGATACGTAAATGCACCAGACATGCATGTGGCAGCATCCAAAGCTTCTTTCAGGAAATACACAACAGAGTGGTTCTTCAGTTATAAGCACACATGACATCACACACTATAAAACCTAAATATAAATGCACATAATGGAAAATAAACATAAATACACATACTTCAGCAGCTGCACACAACCAAGAGGGAATGAGTCAAGTTAAAGAAATACTAATTCCCAGAACAGACAATGTAATTTCACATTTCAAACAATAAATTACAGTAGTAATAGAAGTAGCTACAGCAGTCAAATGATCGGAACTCTGCACTTCTGGTTACAAGTAGGCGAAGCAAGACCCTTGTAGCGTTAAACAGAGTACAAACTTTACCGTTGTGTCCGTGTCCTAAGTGTCCATGCACAACATGGACCGTGACGTAGCTCCTACTTATGCATGTAGTTATTTATTATTCAGAGTAATTCATTATTCATTAAAATAAATTAAATAAAAATAAGGTAAACAAAACATGGAAGGAAAAATACATACCATAAACCCTTTTTTTTATTTGACCAGCTATTGACTGCAATGTACAGATTTAAAAGATGATTTTATTTCCTATTATAGTTTGCTATAATTGCTAAGACACTGTACAGACTGGAATACAGCATTCACCCACGAAACATATGCTTGTATGTTTCTTAAATTTCCTGCCATAAATATGACATCTTAAGCACTGGTGGTACTATAACAGTCCTACTGTGTGGCCAACACATCTTATTAGGGTCCTGTTTTTGTGTTGGGATGTAGAATCGTAACAGCATGAAGTGATTACCATGGTGAAGCAACTGCTTCTATTACCCAAAGCAATGTGTTTGAGAGACACGTATATCTTTCATAATCACACCTTTCAGAATGCTTATGCAGTAATCATCTTAAGCCATAGAACGGCATACAGCTTCTAACAGCCACGTCCTTCATTCTTCAGCCAATATCAAAGCTGAACAGCTGTAATACAGAGCTGTGAATTATACCTAGGACATGAATTCTGCGAATTAGGCTGCTGCCCACAGACATCAAAGCGTCATCTACTTCATCATAATCACTGATTACAGAGCGAGGCATTGCATTCTCAACTGAATGAGCAACGACATAGTAGATTGAGGTAAAAAGAACTTTAAATCAGTTGGTGCCGCATAACACTGAACAGTCTAATACAAAGGTTTGACAAGAGCACAAGCCGAAAACAAGCCAAGTCCTCTAGACCTTCTAAACCATTCGTTTCTCTAGAACCTAACCCAGATCCTTCTTGCTGTGAGGTGGCAGTGCTGTCTACCGAGCCACCATGCTGTCCAAGCACATCACATTCTCTGCTATTTCAACCCCTTGTTTCTCCTTGTCTTTAAAGGATTGATTGGAATCCAAATTCAAGCCCTTGCTTTTTATCTCTATTTGCTTGCTGGGGCTCTCTGGAATTTTCTTGCTAATTTAGCCATTTTTTCTGAAACGTAAAAGTTTTATTTTTACACAGAAAATTTTAGTGCGCGTCTAGTCTTCACAGTTCGTGTGTGTACAGAGCTTTAAACACAGCTTAGTTTTTGATTGTGATTTGGTGCTATTAGGTCACTTAAATAGTCTCTCTCTATATAACGCAATACTAATGAAATAAAGAAACTGCAAATATTAAAACCTATTTGGCATCATTTTTTTTTTAAATAGACAATATTGGACACAAATGGGCTTGGCCTGTGAATGTAGCCCAGGTTTCAAGACCTAGCAGTACCATTTTGACAAAGCAAGCAAGTCCCTTAGACCTTCTAACCCGTTCGCATCTCTAGCGCTTAACTGAGGTAGAACTAGTCTCAGTGACAAAGTAAACAACCAGTTTATGAAGTGGTTTTGTTACTGTGCGTGTACAGTACAAATCTCCTTCATGTGAACACATTGCACAGTTTTAAACTCAGGATTACTGGTATAAAGCATAATAGCTATGGACTTACTAGGAAGCAGTGAGCCAAAAAAACAATTTTTATTTCAGGAACATGCTTATATGGCACACCTATTTAAGTAAGCCTCACTTAAGGTACCCAAATGGTTCCCTTCAGGCTCATTTTATTCCACTTATGGAATCCAGGTACAATCTAATCCCACTAATTCAACCCAGACCTTGGCAATCCTAAAAATCTACATCTAGACATTTAGCAGACACCTCCATCCAAAGCTACTTGCAACTGATTCAATCCAAGCAATTGTGGGTTAAGGTTTTTGCTCAAGGACCAAATAATGGCAGCTTGGCAAAGGTGGGACTGAACCTGGAACTTCTGGTACATTGTCCAGTACCTTAAGCGCTACGCCACCACAGACTCTTGAATAAAAAATATGCATTGCAGTGTGCTTTTTGTTTACACCCAAAGCTTATATTGAGTTTATACTTAAATAAAAGGACACATGGACACAAAAATATACATTAATTAAGGCATTAGCAATAGCCTACATGGGTACTAATGTATTGGTATCAAACCGGCAGGCACGGACCACAATTATATATCAGCATATCTAGCAATTTAATTTTATACTGGACTAAATATGTTCAAATAAAAACAAGAAACTGAATTGTGTGACGACTTAAATGATTGACAGAGAATTTTTCGTTTTCTTGTTTTCGGAAATGTAATTAAGTAAACATAAGTATAACATTTTAATAAATATAAACGGTCAATCTTCCAAAACTATAATTAAGTACAGTATTCAAGTAATATTATTCAAATGTTATGGGATACATTCACAGCAATTTTTTAATGGTAGTACAACAGTTGATGGTTTGTGTAAATGCATATGATGCTATAGTAGTAACTTAATTGGGTTTAAGCTTAGCGTCTTTTGTGGAACCCAAAATGAACAAATTGAACCAGGTTCATCTCAAAAATCTTTATCAAGTTAGCTTGCTTTGTGGAATACTCCCCAGGTTTGGGAGATTCACAAGCTGAATTCTTAAATAATTTTGGATTTGTAGATTTGTTCTTGTAAACTGGTTCCTTTAATCACTTAAAAGGTTGCCATGTGAGGCCGACCCTAGTCTCTTTATCATAGACCCAGCTCCCTAGACCCTAGACCCAGAGAAAATCTGAAACTGGCAAAGCAGAAAAGAGACATAGACAACCAGAGGGCACTGAAAATCAACTCTCAGCCAGGAAGCTGTCAAAGGCATTCTGCCATCAGACTTGCAAAAGAAACCAGCCAGACTGGGAATTGCAAGTGAACTGACTCTCAACCTGCAGAACCGACACACAATCTGACAGTCATGTGACAAGTCAAGTCCACATCTTAATTGTTGTCTTAAATCATTTTTAGCTGTCTTTAACTAAAGGTGAAAGAAAAGTCAAAAACATGCCTTAAGAGCTCACATATTCGAATTCCAAAATTCCAAGAACACAGTACATAATATACAAATATAATTGATTCCATTTTTGTTCATACTAAGGCATTTTATGTTTCAAATACACAGCTAGAATTACAAGAAAAATACATTTGTAAGGAGGCAATTATCTACCAGGACCAGTGTCTCTTGTAGTCTTGTACATTTCTTTTGATACACATCGCTATAGAATTAGAGGAAGATGGAGCTGAGGGAGTGCTCAAAAGTTTGGTTAGTGCTGAGCCAATGCTTTGTTTCTCAACTTCAGCATAATGAGGTTTTGCTAGACAAATCAGATACATTTAGCTTCAGTGTAATAGGGTGTGACAGTTCTTGTCTGTACCTGTAGTTAATGACTTGGCAGTGATTGGTTGGAAGTTCGCTCTGGTTGACTAAGGCATCCTAGTTTAGCAGTGGCAGCGGGTGTTTTTTAAAAATGAGTAGCACAAATGTTTGTTTGTGCTATGTACCTTATGCTTGTTAACGCATACCAGTATGTATGTACATAGCAACAGTATGCTTTAATGTCCCTCCATGGAGCTACAGTGTCACAGTATGGGAGACAAGAAAGATGAAAATGATGAAATCAGATATGAGGAGGTGTGCAAGATTTATTGACAGCTGACATGCTCCATCCTTCGACTGACTGAGCATGCAATGCCATCAAGCTTTCCCACTGAGGGCACAGTGACCCTGTTTACTGTACTAAGGAGTGTCCACAGGCATATTTGTACATTATTGTATTTAATGTTTTATTTATTTTCACTATTGTCTTATATTCTCTATTTAATGATGCTCTCCAGAATTCCACATGTACTCTAAAATAGTAGTCTCCATATTATTATTCCTTTTTATATTTGAAAATGTTTTCTCTGTTAATATTCACTTAGCTTCTGTTTATTTAAACCATTACTACTTAAGTACTTAGCAATTCTTACCTACATAATCTAGGCAGCCCATTGAAGCTTGGTCCCTTTAAAGTCTTGGTCCCCCAAGGATTCTTCCTTATAAGGTTTAGGGTGTTTTTCCTTGATCCTGTCACCCCAGGCTTGCTCGGCTTGGGGTTGAGCTTGGGAGCTGTACATACAAATCTGAATTTGACTTTGAAGACAGTGATAACAATAAGGCTAGGAAATAGGGCTAACAAACAATGAGATCTTAATGCTACCAGTGCTAAACATGCAGATAATGCTAAAACACGCAATGGCTTTTTTTCAAAATGACACCACCACATACTTCCCATGTACCAAATCTACCTAAAAGTAGTATGACATATGCATGCAGTGTGCAGCGTGCAGTACATACTAGTGTAGTATGCAGTATAGTAGTGTGCAATGCTAATGCAAACGAATCAGCTACCACAAACAATGTGACTCCAATGCACAATGCTAATACAAACAAACAAAAGTTACAGTACTGGACTGGATGCTATGAGTAACACACACCAAACAAGGCTATAACACACACCACTGACACAGCAATCCAAATACAGAAAGTGCTAATTACAACTGGCAGTGCTAATAAATAAAGAGACAGTGAGGTTAATGCTAAGATATAACATGCTAACAAGGTTAAGCAATGTGCTCAAACATGTAACAGAAATTAATAGTCACTCAACAATCATGACAGATGACAGATGGCAGACCAGCTTAAGGTGCATTACCACCACCTACTGAAATGGAGTGCCATCACAGGAGCAACTGGGAGGTGAGGGTTTACATAGGCATGGTGCAGCAGCCTGCTGTGGAAGACAAAAACAGCCAGAAGCAGTCTATGCAGGATGAAATGGCTAATAAGCACACGTCAGTTGTTGTATTGCTGAAAAACTTGGCAAGCAGTTCTGCCATAAGCAGATATGCAAATAATTATAGGTATGGTCTGATTAGACACTGGGTCTTGCCAGAGGGCATAAAAGTGCTTCCCTCACCTCCCTACAGTGGACTACAGTGCATCCGGAAAATATTCACAGCGCTTTGCTTTTCTCACATTTTGTTACGTTACAGCCTTATTCCAAATTTTATTAAATTAATCTCTTTCCTCAAAATTCTTCACAAAATACCCCATTATGACCATGTGAAAAAAGATTTCCTGAGAGTTTAGAAAAAATTTTAAAATTAAAAAACAAAGAAATCATATTTACATAAGTATTCACAGCCTTTGCTTAATACTTTGTAGAACCACCT
>JAUZSU010002486.1:0-11509 GCA_034780255.1 Parotocinclus maculicauda
TTTTTATTTACAATTTGTTTAGTGTCCCAACTTTTTTGGAATCCGGTTTGTACAAGTAAATTCTTTAAATATCATACAATGTATCATTTTGTCTCATAGTTGAAGTGTACCTACGATGAAAATTACAGACCTCTCTCATCTTTGTAAGTAGGAGAACTACACATACATTTATGCGATGATAGGGTACTGGGGGTGATTTAAATAAGAATAAAACATCTCATTGCACAAATCCAGACTCTCAGGTACTTCCAGGAAACTGTCCAGAACTAGACAGGGGCATCATACAAAACTTTCCATCATGCATCACTTAGCATGCCTAATTAGTGCAGTGCTTAGTTGGCTGGCAGATGAAGTCCAGTGGTTAGTATTTCCCAGATTTCTTTTGGTCACCTGTAAGATCAAGTTTGAGTTCCAAGGCATTTTCCATTAGTTAAATAATGTGTGGGCATCTCCAGCAGTTCCACAGTATCAGCACTTTTCAGGGAGGGAGATGGGCCTGAGTTTATCACAAGTCGGGAACGCTCTGTTGTTACGCTAAATTTGTGCACCTTTTTATTATTTATTATTATTATGAGTTGGCAGAAAATGTTATGATTTATTATTGCATGAATTTGAATAAATTCTGCAGCATTCCTAAACCTGAATTCAATCTAATTTAATCTAATGTAATCTAAACATCTGTTTACAAATGTATGACTTTGGTTTTAATCTACTTTACAGATAAATATTTATAAAATGTTTTATTTCGAAATGTGTAGACAGTAACACAATCTGAATATGAGGGTCTTTGTGGTTGATCTGAGGATGTTGTTAATTAATTATGTACATTTTGTGTTTTTTTTGTGTGTGTGTGTGTCCAGGCTGGTGCGAGAGGTCACAGGGGTGAACGTAAACATGCGGGTAGGAATCCACAGTGGTCGTGTGCACTGCGGGGTCCTGGGATTGAGGAAGTGGCAATTTGATGTGTGGTCTAATGACGTCACACTAGCCAATCACATGGAGGCTGGTGGCAAAGCAGGGTAAACAACACTCTCAGCACAGACACCCAAAATAATTTTATAATCAAGTATATTAAACCAGAAACCAGTGCTTTTTTACAATTTGTACAACAAAATGTTTAAAAAATTATTAAAAAAAACAAAACAGTCAATAAATAAATCAAGTTACAAATTAAGTACTATTCTTTTCCTTACTAGATTATACAAACCTTTAGTGTAAACACTGAGAATAACATGGTTGTGAGAAAACCATCATAATCATCAATCAAAAACCAAATAAAAAAAAAAGTCCCTTTTCATTCAGCTGAGACATTGAGGAAAATATCATTTAAAAAATACTGCATTCCATATATAAAACATAATAAATCCCAGTGGTTGGTATTTATACAAGGGCAAGGATACAAGCAGATTTGAAATGTTTTAATGATAATGAGAGTATTATTAAGAAGTGAAAAGCATACAGCACCACCAACAGCCTGGGTTGGGTGTCAAAAAAATGTCCAAAAAATAAATTGTCCATCCTCCACACTGGTTGAATGAGTCAGGAGACTTTTGGTCATGCTTTAAAAAAACACAAGTCTTTTTGGCTGAGATTGGCCAGCCTGTACATGGATCAGTCTCACAAACTACACAAAGCTGGCCTGTACCAAAAGGTAGCAAGAAAAAAAGGTTTTCCTGAGAATGTTTCACATTACAGACAAAGCATTGGTTCGGGAAGTTGAATGTCCTTAATTGACCAAGCCAGAGCTCTGATTAAAATCCAAAAGATAATGTTTGGTTAGAATTGAAGACAGCTTCAATTCTGCTGCTAGGAATGGGAAACATTCCCAAATCTATATGTGTAAAGCTAGTACAACAATATCCAAACAGATTGATGGCTGTCATTAAAACTAAATGTGCACAAATGAAGCATTACATTAGGGGGTTGATCTTCGTTAAACCCTTTTTTTCCAAACTGCTGTGCTTTTCTCTTATGGCAAAATGTGTAAATAAAACTGTTAATATTTTAAAGGGGGTTTAAAGGGATTTATTTAACAGTAACCCTTTATTAAAGAGTTATGGTTATTTAATCTTGCCACTGTTTGTGTGTGAACAGCTGGCACAGATATAGTGCAAATACAAATGAAGGTTACTTATTTGAATAAGTCTTTTCTTACCTTGCTTGTTTATGTATTTGCTCCAACACAGTTTTCATGTAAATATGTGCACACCCTGTCTCTCAGGAAGATCCATATTACTAAAGCCACCCTGCAGTACTTGAATGGAGACTATGAAGTGGAGCCAGGCTTTGGTGGAGAGCGCAATGCCTACCTAAAAGAAAACAGCATTGAGACATTCCTGGTGCTGGGCTGCAGTCAGAAACGGGTTAGAGTTACAACAACATTGTGTCCTGGTTATTTGTGATATAAACAGACCTCGACGAGGAATTAACACTTGTTTTTAGTGTTGCTTAGAGTCAATGTAACGAAGTTATGTAACTGTTACTGAAAGCAAAGGAAAACTTTATTACTTTATTGCTGTACACAATTGTTTAACTGAAAAACAACATCAAATTTATTAAAATAAAATAAACGTGTTATTGTTATATCTTTGAAAAATAAACTGATTTATACAGTGGTGCTTGACAAATTGTGCTCCATGTATATTGTTCAGAATTACTGCATATGACCAAAAATATGACTAGGTTAAAGTTTTAAACATAGAACCCAATAATGTGTATTTGTTTATTGAGGACAAACATCCAATATTACATATCTGCGAATGGAGTATGTGAAACATTCAGTATCAGGCAGGAACATGTGCAGCTATAACTGAAAATAAACATATCTGTTGAACAGTCCTGCATATCAGCTTGGAAAAAAATTTGTCCATTCCCCTGTACAGAACAGCTTAACCTTTGTCATGCTGGTGGTTTCTGTACATGAACTTTAAGTTGTCAATTCCAAAAGATTACATTTAGTCCTTTTTACTAGCTTATGTGTATTAATGACTTTCTTTTGAGATTAAGTTAATGGACAGATGTCCTGATAATTAAGAGTTCATTGGTCCATCCATGGTGGCAATTTGTCCTGGCCCAGATTTAGCAAAACACAAAAAAAAATTTAATGCTACCACTACCATGTTTCATAGATGGGATGATTTTCTTCTGCTGGAATGCAGTTCTTATACAGAATGGAGAATGCAGAAAGCTCTGTTTCCGCCTACTTCATTGATTGATTGATTGTTTGTCCAGAAAACCTTCTGGATTTCCCATGTGCAATGTGAAAGGCAGAAATGTTCTACCTGAAGAAAAGTGGCTTTCTCCCTTCTATGTACACCATTTGTTGTTCTGTGTTCTGTTCGTGGTGGACTCATGAGCTTTAACATTAGTTAACGTGAGAGAGGTCTTTGGTTGCTTAGAAGATACCCTCCATTTGTTTGTGACCTTACATGATATCACGTCTTGTCTTTGGAGTGATCTGTGCTATCTGACAGTGTAACAATGGTTTTAAAAATTTTCAGTGTTTACATAATCTGTGTGACTGTGGATTGGTGAAGTCCACACTCTTAAATGATGCTTGTGTAATACCCACTCACTCCAATCCAATTGTTTGCAAACACCAGACTCCAACTAAACCTTCTAATTAACTGCTGACATTCACAAACTTTTGCCACTCACAGATATGTATTATTTGATCATTTTCCTCATAAATGACCTGATATAATATGTTGTCTTGTTTATTTATTTGAGTTCTCGTCATGTTTTTTTAGGATTTGTGTGAAAATATGTAAGGGTTCACAAACTTTGAAGCACTACTGTATGATGGTCTAATTATTTACAATAGCTAAAATTTTTAAACTGACTTCTGCAGAAGGATGAAAAGGCCATGATGGCAAAGATGCAGCGTGCCCGGGACAATTCAAATGAGGCCCTAATGCCTCGCTGGGTGCCTGACCGATCATTTTCCAGGACCAAGGACTCCAAAGTTTTTCGACAGATGGTAAGCCAGATGTCAGCTACTTCTCTTGTTGATTTGTTTCATAGCTTACTATGTATCTGTCCTGTACCTGGCTAAGTTCTCTGACCATTTTTCTTTTACCTTGTGTGTAAATTACTTCATGTCACTGTAACTCATAATTGTACCTCCTCATTTATTAGGGGATTGATGAGTCATCAAGCAAAGACAAGTGAGTGCAGAGTATTTTAAGAATTTTGATTTTGCTTTAATGGTTCTAATACTTTTAACCTACAGATTGTCTATTTTAATGCTCTGTTTCTGCTTTGTCTCTCTTACTTCATTTAACAGTCGTGGTGCACAGGAGGCGATGGACCCAGAGGATGAAGTGGATGAGTTCTTGGGTCGTGCTATTGATGCAAGGAGCATTGACCAGCTACGTAAAGACCATGTGAAGAAGTTCCTACTCACTTTTCAGACATCAAGCTTGGAGAAAAAGGTCTGTACACTATTCTTAGCAAGTGTTCTAATAACTCCGTAGGTACAGCAAATAAACATGACTGATTAAATCAGATTAAATTGTAATCACACACTGTTTTAACTTAAACCCCAAATCAGATTTAGTTGGAAAACAGTACAGGAAAGCATATTTAAATGCTGTGTTCCTTACATTTTCTTTTATGAACAGTATGAACCCAAGAAATTTCATGTTTTGTTTTTATTTTATTAGTTATCAAACATAAAATTTCTGCATTTGAGACCTGCAACAAAAATGCTTTTTTAAAAGGCTGGAACAGGGGCAATTTTAGACTAGTGATATAAAATAAAAAGTAATTAATGATGTAGTTTCAAACAGGTTATTATAATGATTTGGTACAAAAGCCACATGCTTTTGAGGATTAAAGATTGGCAGAAAATCTAGTTTGTCAACAAATATGAAAATTATTTAATTGTTTAACAAAAATAATATTATATATTATAAAAATAATGCATAATAATAGTGCATAATATTATTAAGCAATATAAAGGTTTGAGAGGAATCTTAGGCACAAGCCTAAACTGAAGAGTCATGATCTTCAATCCCTCAAACGAAATGCATCAAGAATCACCTTTCATCAATAGCTGATATAACCACATGGTTAAGGGATTGCTTTGACAAACCATTATCAAGCACTACAACATGTACAATACAGTGTTTATATTCCCAAATGCCACTTTTACTGTTCAAAAAAGAAGCCTTATGTTAACTACGTCCATAAGCAGCATCAACTTCTCTGGGCTCAGGAGCATCTCAGATCCCCATTATCACACATCACACATTAGAAATGCGTTTGGTTCTCAGAATCAGTATGGATGTTTATTAACAATGAAAATTGAATTGAATGAAATGAAGTAGGTTCATACTGTCTGCAGTGAAATAAAAGTCAAAGTAAATGTTTTGGAACATTTTTTATTTATTTGCATATTTTTTTCTGATATAGGGTTTTATCAAAGGCAAATAGCTATGCTACCTCTGCTTAATAGTCAAAAGCTGGTTATATTGGTTATGTATACTGTTTCATCTTTCATGTAAATTGCATTAACATTTTGTTTTTTAGTATGCAAAGGTGGATGACCGATTTGGCGGTTATGTGGCCTGCACACTGCTGGTGTTTTGTTTTATTTCATTCATTCAGATTGTCATCTTCCCTCAGTGAGTGTTCACCAAACACACATACTTATATACTGTATGTTCATACAAGGGGCATACAATTTTATATATAAAAAATACCAGCTTTGAAACCCATGTTTGTTTCTACAGTACCCTGGTTATGTTGGGGATTTACGTCAGTATATTCATAATTCTTGCCAACATCCTCTTCATCTGTGCCATTTACTCTTGTGTAAAGGTTAGACAAAGCATGCTTTCTACATCTTTTCTTCTATGTTCATAAGTTAAGATTATGTTTTAATTAATATTTTGTGAAGTCCAGCACAGTGGAGCAGATAGTGCTGGCTCCTAACAGGCCCCAAGAACACGGGTTTGAGTCCCAGAACGGCTGCTGTCCGTTTAGAATTTGCATGTTTTCTCTGTGCATATGTGGATTCCCTCTGGATACTCTGGATTTCTATATTTCACAAACATACATTAGGTCAACTGGCAAAGTTTTCACTTTAAGTGCATGTGTGTGTGTGTATGTGCCCTTTTGTGGACTACGGGTAGGTTGCCACCACAAAATGGACTGAAATGGATTAAGTTGGTATAGAAAATGAATAAACTAATAATATCATGTGGCATGGGGTAATGCACTCAGTTGTTACAGTTCAGATTTGTTAAGTGCTGTTTTCTAGTTTTGTATAACATTCTTGTTTCTCAGCTCTTTCCTACTGCAATGCAGACATTATCCAAAAAGATTGTTCAGTCTCGAACCAGTAGCACCCTAGTCGGCATCTTCACCATCATCCTTGTGTTCATCTCTGCTGTTGTCAATATGGTAAGCATATTGACAGTGTTTTGGTTAAACTGAATGATTTTGAGTAAATGGTCTAAAAAATGATTTTGTGAAAGAGACAGATTTTGTAAATATTTTATCATGTAGGAGTGGGCAATATATAACAATATATTTATTGTATCATGATCAATTTTGTTATTGTATCATGATCAATTTTGTTATTGTGATAGGCAATATGCTTTTCTGAACATATTGCAAAGATTGTCAGTACTTAAAAAACATTGTATGTTTATTGTAAAGAGTGTAATTAGTCCTGTTTAATTGGATGAATGTAACAGATTTTGAATCAGTATTACTTTAATGAGTATGGGATAATATTTGTATAGTAGTAGTAGAATCTGCCGCTGCTGATGCGTTTTGTTTGCGATCACATGTATAGTTATAAATATTATGTATTGTGAAATTGCCTTAGTTATTGTAATAAAATATTCTTACCGTATCACCCACCCATACTCTCATGTCAATAATCAGATAAATACTTTTGTGGTTTAAGTTTAAACTGAGTATGAACTGTTTCTCTGTGTCTGTCTATGGCTAGTTTGCTTGTAACACAGAGAGACTCGTGGACTGTGTAGCTAAGCAGCTGAACTGCTCAGCAGACATGGTGACTCCTTGTGTTATCTACAACCTTTCACGGATTGCTGAGGATGGCGTTGATATCTGCCCCAGCAGCACACCCTCCTGCCCCTTCCCTGAGGTAGTGTATTTGCCTGTACATGAGAAAAATTCTAAAACAAATAGATCTGATGTCCTTATCTTCTTGTCATTTTTCTCCCTTTCTGTTCCTCTCTGTCTCTGTCTGTCTCTCTCTCTCCCTTTCTCAGTATTTTAGCTACAGTGTGCTACTGACCCTGTTAGCCTGCTCTGTGTTCCTGCAGATCAGCAGTATAGGCAAGTTGGCTCTCATGCTGCTGATCCAGCTCACTTACCTGCTGCTTGTGGAGTGGCCTGAGGTGACGCTGTTTGATAATGCGGACCTCTTTGTCACGTCCAATGCAATGTGAGTACAATGTTCTATGCTGTACATTAATTGAATGTAGGCAAAAACCTGTGGAAACTTAAGTTGGGCTTAACTGTATTAGACGTGAAAGACCGGCACACGAGGGGCTGGATGGTGTGATTTAAGAGTTGGCAAAAGGAAATCCACTAACAATCTTTAGAAGCAAAGCTATTTATGTGATGAGAGCAAGCAGAGACTTGGTAGCAATGTGAGAGGTGTTACAGTGCATCCGGAAAGTATTCACAGCGTGTGACGCACCGACCAGGAATACGGAGACAGAGTGCAGCTTTCAGAAGTACGTAAACTTTAATGAGGACGGCAGGCAAAAACAGGGTCAAAAACAGTCCGAGGTCAAAACCAGGATATGCAAACAGAATCCGAGGGACGAGACGAAAGCGAAGTCGAGGTACACAGAAGCAGGGTCAAAACACGGTAAGCACAGCGATAAACAACAATACCAAACACGGAGAGAAAACGCTCAGAAACCAGGTAGGGACCAAGTGACTTAGCGAGGGGATGTGGGTGAGGTGTGCTTAAGTATAATTTGACGTGACGAGGAGCAGGTGAGTGCAATGAGTGAAATCAGTAATCGGGTGACGGTGCGCGTGTAGTGGGACGGGTTTGGTCTCTGGAACCACCCGTGGGTGTGACACATGCATGCTCTAGTAAATCTATAAATAAAATTCATTAGTTCAGAATGTAGCGACTTGAGTGTTAAGTACAACTAGAATATTTTAACATTTCAGTCCACTTCTGTCATCTCTACACTGATTAACAATTACATTTTGCACTGATTCCAAAATACTTCTTGTAACATATGAAGCCCTACATGGCGTGGCCCAATAGTATCTAAATGAACTTTTAGTCTTATACTCCAGCTCCTAGTTCCTAGGATTAAAAAAGTCACAGTAGGGCGAAAGGCCCTCAGGCCCCCTGAACAAGAATAGAATAAACTCCACACTTTGGTTTGAGATTTAGACAATCTCCATATTTTAAGTTTAGGCTAAAAAGATTCTTATTTACACACTATGGGATGCATGGCTCAGCTTACTAGGGCTGGAGTCTGGGATTATGCCTGCCTTGTCATGCCTTTGGCGACGAGTGTCTGATGGGAGATCTGGCTGGAATGGGATTCGGTCTTCCTGATTTTGAGTTGTGTCTCCTTGCTCTATGCTAACAGCAGAACCCACAGTTAAAAAAAGAGTTTTATGATTTTCTCGTTTTTATGTTGCTGTTGTGGTTGGGTTGCCTCCCAAGTGCGATTGCTCAAGTTTGTTGATTTCTGGGGAGGTGGGTTGCTGATGTCTCATTTGATCCCTCTTGGCTGTGTAACCTTGTAGTTCTCTCCTTCCTAGCTATGCCGCTATAGCTACGGCTAAAAGAGACTAGTGCTACACATGGCATCAGTGGTTGTTACTAGGCTCTGTGGTCATAACAATAACTAACTACATTTTTTCTATTCTAAGCCTGTGTTCTGGTACCAGTTCCAGTCCCACACAGTAAAATGAATAGGATTGCAGGAAGGAGGAGCCCAGAGGAACTGATACAGACACAGTGAGTATATGCAGACTCCACATCATGATCAGTAGGTTTTTTTGGCCTATGTTTATGTTTAAGCTGTGTTATGCTCTGATCCTCGCTAAGAGAATATTTTATTTATGCTTGTAGATTAAATTTAGTGTACTAAATTATCTATTAAACCACTGCAAGACAATTTATAGAATGCTATACCACAAATACAGTAACCGATGTTGATGATCCCTTGTATATTGGTGAACATGAACTGGCTCTGTAACACCAACCTGTGCTCAGCACATCAAAGAACTTGCATCCTGCAACTTGTTCTCCAGGCTCAGGCCAGCAAAGCAAGGTGGTATTTAATTTTAATATGATTTTTAAATTTACAGAAACTATCCAGAATGACTAACAGAAGTGTTTTGTTTTTTTTTGCATGTTAAAGTGCCTACTTTACACAAACATCACAACAAAAACCCTGTTAATAAACCCATGCAGAGAACATGCAAACTTCACATGGAGAATGGCTGGGATGAAAATTAAACTCGAGTCTCTGGAACTGTGAGGCAACAGCGCTAAACCACTAGTCCACTATGCCACTCCCGACCTATTTTTTTTTAAATTCTTTGTTCTAAAGCAATATTCAAAGGTTCATATAAATTGTTACTGACGGGTCCCATAGGACAAGGCACACTGTGTAAAAACTAGCAAGAGATGCAGAAAGTGCTTGCCACATTTAACGGCACCGAAAAATAAGACCAGAAAGCTGGGAAGTTCAGTACTATAATGCTTCATGCAACTACTGTCCTTAACATCGTAGCACAAGTGACAGCTTTGAAACTTCAGTCAGCAAGATATTGTAGTATTGAAAGTTGTCCCCTCAGAATTCAGGCTGTAAATGAAATACATACAGTATAATTAAGTACATTTAAGAATCAAGGTCTCACTAGAGTACCTATGTGCGTTGTTTACATAATGCAGACAAAAACAAGAACAGCTTGGTTCTTTGCCGTCTAAACATTGAAAAGAAGTAAAAGATGGCTGTAACAGAAGTTCTACTCACCATGTTTTGCATTACATTAAGTTTTTAAAGACTCAGATGTACTATAGGCATTGACAGACTCAATCAGTATGTAACTGAACTGGAAAATGTAAGGTTCTGTAAATGTACAGGTTGTACAGTATATTGTTTTTAAGTGTAGGAATACAAGCATAGTAATGGGAGGGTGAGGACTGGAGAACGCACGCGTACTATAAGGTATGGAGTGCACATCTGGCTAGATGGAATGCTGCCAACACCGTGAAGGTTTCCATTTGTGGTATTCTGAAAACACTGGCAAGGCTTCGCAGACTTCAGTGTTAGCATTTGAGGATGTCTCACTGCTTGCTACACTTGTAGTATAAGAGTTTAGTGTATAAGTATGCACATAATTTTAATAAAATCATTACATTGTAATATTACATATTTTCTGGTATCTCATTCATATGGATTTGGCATTCTTACCACATTTGCTACTGAGGTTAATATAATACCTGCTATTAACAATGGCTGGCTTGTGTCCTAACACTTTACATGAAAAGACAATATACTGCTGACTTTAGGAATCTGAATGAAGAAAAAATTTAGATCGAGTCAGCACATGCTGAAGAATGGAAGAGTGTATGGATGCCAGGAAAGTAGTCATTACACCAGTAAAAACATAACATTTAATAAATAGACATTGCATTATAGTAGGTATCACATTATTACAAGAGTCATACTTATAACACTTATAACACCATTCTGTGACCAGAAATGTCCTGGAATAGACAGGTCAGACTCATCAACATTTTTAACGATAGTTATCATACACTGGTTATCCGTCAGTTCTGGCCATACAAGCAAAAAAAATAAATTTTAATCCCAAGCTACTCCACCTTTCACAAGACCACAAAAAAAATCAATATTTGTTTTTATCAATACTTGTCATTGATTAATAGAAGCAGATGCATTCCTCTCATAATTGTGAGGTGCCACCAAATAAAATTCCAAATAATCCAAAACATTCACCAATGTAAATATATTTATATTCTTTCAAGGAAAAGAAATGCTCTGAGAAGTATTGCCACAGTAACCCACATTATTTAACATGTACAGGTATTTGTAATTTGTGCAAAGTGGTGTTCTGATCGTTCGACCATCGATCATTGTCGGCCAATTCCCCCGCCCCCGTCCTTTATACTGCACAGGCGCGCAGCAGCAAATCATAAACAAACTTGTCTGCCATGTGGAACTTTTACATGGTCTGTGAGAGTGATGTAAAGTTTGCATCTTGCAACACATGCAACGAAAAAATACCTTGCGGGAGAAGCACATTAAAATGCTTCAACACAACTAATTTAATATGTCATTTAAAGTACAAAAACAAGTATGGCGAGTCTTCGAAAGAATAAAAAGAGGGCAGCCATGTTACGATTCTCGGAGGGGTCTAAACCCAAGTGCGGCGCGCTGATCCTATATGTGGACCAGCACGAATAGACCCAGCTGCGAGAGTATGGGGAATGCTCGTTGGCAGAAATAAAATAACA
>JAUZSU010002497.1:0-23133 GCA_034780255.1 Parotocinclus maculicauda
AACTGATCATGTTATGCTTGTCAAGGTGCACAGCCTACTGACTTTAAACAACAACAAAAAGCTGCTATTGGTGAATATATTCTTCCCCTTTTTAATTGAAGCTTTTGTTTGTTGACTTACAATTAAACTAAACAATGAATGGTCTTGAATGGCCCAGATGTGGCAGAGCTGGGATTTAAACTCGCATCCTTCCCATTAGTAGTCCAGAATGTTTGCCATTGTGCCAACACTCCATCCTTCTTAATTACCTATTATTTAGTTTATCAAGTAAGTTATTGGATAATTGCATAATTTACTGGATTGCGCGAGAGAACCAGAGCACCTGAAATAAACCCAAACTGGGATTGAACCCGGTATTTCTGGATCTGTGAGATGCCTGTTTATCCGCCTGGATATTCAAATCTTTGCACTTTAGATTTTTGTATAAACTGTGCAGCAGTAAAACCGTGTCCAACGGCAGAGATTTGGCTGTATCACTTATACTGGAAATGATTTGCTCTGAAGGGACCTAAAACAGTGCTGCTTACCCCAAGTAGGATGGATGGGACCTTTACTTTGTTGACTTGTGAAGGTCATGAGGGCGGAAGGCACAGGAGAGAGACATTTCACAAACAATACAGCTCTGCTGTAGTGCGGCGACACTTGCGGTTCTTAATAATCTTAAAGCAAAACATGCTAAGCACTTATTAGAAAATCTAAAGATGTATGACACGTTCAGTGGTGAAGCAGCGACTGGTGTTAAAAATAAATCCAAAAAGTCAGCTCACGTTCAGAAAGGTTTGGTTGAATCCTTGGCTGAACGAAAGCAAATCTGCTAAGCTGCCACAGTTGGGCCCTTGAGCAAGGCCCTTAACCCACAACTGCTTGAATTGTAAGACTGTATAAATTGTAAGTCGCTCTGGATAAGGGCGTCTGGTCATACTGTCTGAAATTTACAGCATTTAGCAAAGTCTTTTTAAAAGGGTGTAAAATGGGTTTCAATTGATGCTTAGTAACTGCATATGAAAAAACATCTACTTAAGGTCAATTTGACTATTTTTCACCAATTACCTCTGAAAGCATACTCATCCGAATTAGCAAATGTTACAGGATTGTACTGGGTTGGTAAAACATCCAGAGTATACTTACAAATAAACTTTCCATTAATAAAAAGTGAGATAAATCTTACTGAGATTCAGGGGGGCTTCAGTCTCTTGTGGTGCCCAGAGAGGTCTGGACTGGGTAGTGGACATTCCAACATTGTGGCTTCTTGCCAAGCCTTTGTGTTCATGGGAGCGCAGAAGGGAAGAGACGGGTAGCAGCGAGGAGATTGGGGCCTTCCTCAGGACTGGGGATGGGGAACGTGACCGAGACAGAGAAGGAGATGGAGACCTTCCATATGGTGAGGATGGATGTGAGCCAGAAGGAGAAGGGCAGCTAGGGGAAGAGGAGGCTTTCCTGACGCTCTCCATAACTGAGAGAGGTAGAGGGGGCTTGACGTCTTCTGGTTCGTCCTCAAACGGGGTTGGCGTAGGATTGGGAGAGGCATGGAGGGTGTTTCTGGGTGTAGGTGTTGGTGGATGAGAAAGCGGTGAGGAAGATAGGCAGGCGTCAACATCTCGCTCCTTTGCGATCTGATAGAGGAGATCTATGGGCGCTCCGCTGCTCTCGGAAACGACCACACCCAGTTGGCGCAGGTGAGAGCGGGCATGACTGGACAGACCTCGTCGAGTCTCAAAGACGGCACTGCAGACCTCACACTTTAGTAAACTGGAGCCTGCGTAAAAAAAAAAAAAAAAAGCACAACGTCAGCTTTGAGACATGACCACTACAATGAACTTCAGGCACGGCTCTATAATCCAGGACAGGGCTATCAAACTCATTTCTGAAAAGCCACGTTATACTAAATGTACAGTTTCCTGGATGCCAAGGCTTCAAAGGCAGTATCAAACTGGATAAACAATACACTTATTCAAAATTTGCTATGCTATGCTAACAGCGTATGCTAAGCTGACATTACCGAGAATGTCACTTACTTTACAAAAGCATCAAACGTACACCTTAAGAGTTCACCACACATTCCATGCATCATGTAGCCAGGTAATTGTATTATACATGTATGAAGGACTAAGGTTAAAAATGAGTCTGTATTAAAAACTGTGTCTAGAGCCAAAAAAAAGACCATCACCCTCTACGTTGTTAGATTCACCTGCTACCTGTTACTGATTCCAAATCACATGGAGGTGGTTTGGCTTGGACAAAGCAGATGTTGTTCAAATGACCTGAAAGCTTTATCGGAAATCAGTTGCCGTTAAAAGTAACAAACGTTATATGCGCGATAAACGTATTTCACAATCTGCAAACGAATTGCTGTGCAAAATATGATTTTTATTTTAGGGATCCAGGACCATTAGATCTCCAACCATTCTACATTTGGCAAGAATCTAATTACTTTTGATCCCAGACCCTTTTAGTCTCGGCAGAGATCCAGGTACTGTGATTCCAAACTATTTTGGTTATTTCAGGGATCCTGATACTCTTGTAATACGCATCATGCTGCTTTGCAGTGGATTCATTCCCTTACTCATTTATTTTAATCAAGTACCTCTCAGTTTTATTTTGGTTTATGGTTCTTATGGCATTTTCTGTACTGTAAAGCACTCTGAACTACTGCTATATGAAAGGGGCCACATAAATTATGTATAAACTATCATTATTATTTTTAATTATTACTATGACAAAGTCGACTAAATGTCCTGTCAAGGACACGGCTGGCTCCGATTTCCTGCTTGACAATAATTAAATCTTAAAACAATAAATCTGTTGTTGTGGCAATATGTAAACCATTCTGCAGTTTACTTGCTACTGCTTGGCATTAGTCACAACTCTTTAATTTGTGCAGTTAAATTGAATATGCATTCATCCATAAAAGCAAGTATTCAACATTTCACCCAATAGCAGATCAACGTGATTATTTCTCCTTCCCCAAATAACAAACTACATCAAAACGAGGACTTGCTGTTCAAACTTAGTCCATAACAGGACAGTAAACGCCTGCGGTGTTAGCTGTTAGCTGTTAGCTGTACTTGTGTTAAGGAACCACACATGAATGGACGCGTCCTCTCCAAATTAGATGTTCAGCTTTAGAACTTTCTATGCAGGCTGTCTTAGATCGGTTCATAACTTTTAGGACCACTAGGAAATAAATTACAGGTCAACCCAAGAAAACAAAAACGCTACAAATGGTAAAAAAATTGGTAATCATCCTCATTAGGGTAAAGGTGTTAATTAAAACCATATCACAGAAGCTCGGCTAATCTAAAGCCCTCACCTTTCAGCTCTGTCTCTTGTGCATCAGCAGATCCAGGTTGTAAAGGAAAGGAGCTGTTTGAACCCGGGCTAGAAGTTAAATGGTCCAGCAGTGACACTTTTTCAACCTCTTCCTCGCTCCTTTTGTTCCCACCTACACATGAAGACAATTTTAATCACTTCTTAGACTCGGTCTGTCCAATGACGTCGTGTCTACCAAAGGGTAATGACCATATATACTGTTCACGAAGGGGATCCTTCAAAACGAAATACCCCATAATGAAATATCCCCTTATTTTTGTGAGCAGTGTAGTAAAGACAAAACAAACAATTCAAACTGAGCATCTTCAGAACCACACATTTTATTGCAACAATACAAATAATAGGGCTAAAACTTCTATGATACACTATACAGACAAAGATCAAATCATGGGTATAGAGTACTATGGGATTTTGCTCCCACCATTGCTGCTACAATAACCGTCTTTCCACTAGATTCTGGAACATGTCTCTGAGGTCAGCTTCTGATGTTAGACAACGAGCCCTGGCTCACTTTTGGCATTCCAGTGCATTTTCAAGGTGCCTGATAGAGTTAATGTTTTGTGGTTCTGATCGGAGGTTCTGTGTAAGCCAGTCAAAGTTCTAGTTAAAGATGAAAAATAAACTGTCTATGAATGTCATGTTTTAGGTCAGCAAGACAGAAGGTTGATGAAGCGACTCATTAAAAGTGTGTCATATTGAGAGTCTCAGATATCTGTAGAACCCTTTCTACTCCCACTGTTTGTCTATGGAGAATCCAGAGTGTTGCTGAAATAGCAGAGCTCACTAATTAGAAGGGTTGTCCACAAACTTTTGTCTATATAGTGTATGAAGACATGCTACTAATATAGAGAACATGGCACGCTCAGAATGGCATATTCAATCTGTTTCTTAAAACTACTGTCAAACTGTTTATTAATCAGCTCAAAGAAAATTGAACAGTGTTCCTTTTGTCTAAAATATTTTTTTTTAATTTGAAAAAAATCAACCCCTGTGTGGTAGTGAAAAATGCATTTTCAGTTCAAGCCCCAGAACAGCCCCAAATATGACTCACTTTGCCAGTGGTCTGGCTGCACTCTGCTCCACTGAGGAACAGTTTCAAATCATTATCAAGAAGTGGCTCATGAAGCGCTGGTTATTTGTGTACTGATTCACAACCCGCACGGCCAATCCAGTACAAGCTGAGCGTGAGCTGAATATTAAACACCAGGCATTAATTACGTTTTGATAAACACTGTGGAAAAAGGACATGGGTTTATGTGCCAAATACTACTGCCAAGTGTGTCAAAAAGGTTAGAAGAGGAAGCTGAAATATTGTTTGCACAGTGTTTGTTGTGTAAAATCGAAACCTGTTCCATGTGAATGATGATCAACGTTTTTTCTCCCTTCGTGTTGACAGCCTTTACCCAAAATAGGACTTGAAGAATCCAGAAAAACTGGGTTTCTATTATTTTAATCATGTGTCTGCTCCCAAACTTAAAAAGAGAAGCCACTTTCACACCGAACAGTTCTAGGAACAAATTTGAGAGGAACTCCCCCCCCCCAAAGAACTCCCCAGAACTTTTCCAACAGTTCTAAGAACTATGAAAGGTGTGAAAGCGCCTTGTATGTGCTACAATACAACAACTTAACTAAAACACAACAAATAATTGAGTAAGTATATAATTATTAACAATGCAATCATAATGGAATGTCTACAGTTATCGGATTATTCTAGTGGTCATGGAAACAGCATACTGCGATTTCCCAGAAAAGGTAACGGTCAGGAAATCAGACCATGAAATGTAATAAAAAAAGCTGGATTTTATTCCAGTAACTGGATTTCTCAGCGTTTATAACCCCATATTCTGAACTCAACCGATTTTCTCAGTCTGCACATGCACCACCCCCCCATCAACCATGGCATAAATTTACATTAACAGCATTTAGCAGACGCCCTTATCCAGAGCGACTTACAACTCATACAGTTGAGCAATTCAAGCAATTGTGGGTAAATTAATTGTGGGTTCTTGCTAAGGACCCAACTGTGGCAGCTTTGGCAGAGGTGGGATTTAAACCCTGGACCGTCTGGTCCAGAGTCCAGTAACTTAATCGCTAGGTTACCACATGTGACCTGGAAGACCCCATAATCACGGAATTAATCGCAGCAAAACTGCTCCTGAACACTTTTGTGGAGTATATGCTTGAGAAAAAAAAAGTTACTTCATTAATAAAGGTTAAAGTGTGTCTCACATCCTTCTGTAAGATTATTGGCTGGTTGCAAAGTACAGTTACCTGATTACCAAGTGCATGCAAACTTGATCGGAATACCAAAGATATCAGTAGTTTTTACAGTTAGCGGATTCCTAAGAATATGTCATATAAAACTCAAACCTTTACAGAATTTAGCAGATGCCCTTATCCAGAGCGACTTACGAAATGGCACAGTTTTACAGTGCAAACAATTGTGGGTTAATGGCCTTGTGCAAGGACCCAACAGTGGCAGCTTGGCAGAGGTGGGATTTGAACCCTCAACCTTGAGGTCCAAAGTCCAGTAGTCTCACAAACTTCAGTTTTACTTCATACACGTGTAAAAACGCACTCACCCTCTGCTTCACTATCAGAACGTTCCTCTTTCCAAGGTGGAGTGGCCAACTCAGGCTCGTGCAGCAATGGTTCTGATGTTCCACTTTCCTCCTCTTCGTTTTTACCCAGCTCCAGCTCTTGTGACTCGTTGAAGGCAGTGACAGACAAAGCAAGGTCAGGACGCTTGGAGAAGAGCTCACGAAGGACATTAATGGGCGAAGCAGTCACCTCCCAGTTGGTGATGCCAAAGTCTCGGAGATGTGCACGAGCGTGACTGGAAAGGCCGGCCCTGGTGTCGAAGCCAGCACTGCAGAACTCACAGCGCATAACGCTGAAGGTCGATGGGTCAAAATTGGCTACTGAAGATGGGGCATCCAGAAGAAGAACACCAAAAAACAGAGCGCAGACAGAAACTGAATATTACTTAATGAAGGGAGTTAGCAGTACTACAGTCCGTACACAAAGCTGAACATACCTTTTTTCTTCTTCTTTTGGTAGGAGAACTTCTTCTCAATGGCATTAACCTCTTCTGGAGATATGAAGTGTCTAACCTTGTAACTTACTCCAACTCTATTGAGGTGACCTCTGATATGATTGGCCAGACCAATTCCATTATCGAAACAGTCTTGGCAGTAGGGGCATTTCTTTCCAACAGTCGTTAACGACATGCCCTCATCATTTTCCTCGTCCTCCTCTTCATTTAAAACATTAAGAAGACAGTTGACAACATCCTCCTCATCACTGTCCTCCTCCTCATCATCCTCATCATCCTCTTGATCAATATCTATTGGCTCAGTGTCATTTTTGCTACACCCATCTACGGCGTCGTCAAGTGCAGTCTCCTCGTGGCTCTCGTCACTGATCTTTGGTGGAGGGGAGGAGCGGAGGTCTGTATCTACAGAAGGAGACTGAACCTCTAGAAGAGAAATTGTGGAGTGTAGTGTAAGTGAAGGACAAAGGAGTCACGGTCATGGTCCAGTGTAGGGGTGTGCACTATGTATCGTCTATGATAAAAGCTTAATTCTTGTTTGCTTTGTTCTCTAGCCTTGCAAAAACAATCAAAAACACACCTTAACAGTTAGCAAGGAAAGCTAGCCTACTGCAAATGCACACACATGCAGAGTGGTAACACAAAGAACAAGCTAGTGTGCTACCTGAAATCCCTCAACAAGTTAAAAATGAATAAACTGCTTCAGGAGACAAAATACAGACACCACCCACCTCACAGTCGGAGTAAGTTTAATTGCTAAAATGCATCCTTACTTGCATTGAGGGGGGTTTAATAAAGACAGATGTTGCTCAGAGCATTGCATCAATCTCCAAAACATGTTGCTGGCCATTAATATAGCTCAATAGCTAACTTATTTTAATCTCCGCAATGCAGAAAACAAGTTTGACAAACAGCGCAAGTCCAAGTAAACCAACCAAGGTACGAGCACAAAACACACTCAGCAAACCATTCTGCCTTTTGAAGCATAAAAGCAACAGACAGCAAGATAGACACTGCTCACAAATATTTCAAAGTGAAATACCCCCTACTTTTTGTAATATTTGTGAGCAGTATAATAAAGAGAGATGGGTTCAAACAACCTTTGAATACTTTAGACCCAAGATATACACAGTCTAATTATCGTTATCAACAAAATCCCAGGAACTATAGGGATAGAAGTACAGGTTCATTGCATATACATGTTTTGTTGAGTTACTTATTGGAACTGAAATACACTTTCATCACTGCCTAGGTCCCATATGGAAGTTTAGCTGATTCAGGTGTAGTGATGAAAGGGATGTTGGAATTCACTTGATTACATGCATTAAAGCCTAGGTCCTAAGTAACTGACCGTCTTACCACCAGACCTGCTGGATGCACCACAAAATGTCAATATGTACCCATTAGACCAATGCTCCACAAGCAGTGGAAAAAATACTGAATCCAAAAGTAGCTGGGTATTAAAATACAACAATCCAAAAATCAGCTTTAAACTGTTACAAGAAGAAATGAAAGCTAATGGTGTTGAATGGCCTTCACAGTCCTTAGATATAATCAAAAATGTTGACAGAACTTAAACGTTCTTGCGGAGTTGCTGAACTGGAATATCACCAAAGTTCCGTATATCACCAGCAGGAACCAGTATAATGCTTTGGTGTAAACCTTTCTGTTTAACCAACTAAAAAGAGAAGTCTGGGGTAAATTGATGTGGAGCAGCGGGTAGTGTAGTAGCAGGCTACATCTGAGGACAGATCATGTAACTGTACTGCATACTACATACAGGGGGCAGTTTGCAGTACATACTAGTGTAGTATGCAGTATGGCAGTGTGTATTTTCAAATCCAGCCTATGTGACTATGGTAATGTCTGCTCAGTGACCACTATTGTAATTCAGTCATGAAACGGCTCATACCTGTAGGTTAATCTTTTGGCTGCACCCATTTGGGGTCACCACATTGCACATGGCACAGGTTTTTATGAAATTGATAGCGGCACTGGGAGTACAAGCCCAGAGGCTGGGGTTTCCTTTAACACAGTACATAACCTTCATGTTGCAATCCGGGGGTTGAACCCAGGATCTCTGACTCGGAGATTTCCAGCAGGTGGCTCGACCCACTGAACCACAAGGGCTGCTTTATTTCAATTAGTTAATTTTAACAACAAAACAGCATAAATCGTTACATTGTTCACTATAATTCTAAAAGATTGTCTTACCAGTTTGACTGGCCGGTATGATATCATCCTCAGGTTCTGCTTGTGGTATAGTTGGTTCAGTCACTGTTTGACACTGCTCTGTCTGCTCCCCTGTGTTTTCGGACTGGCTCTTCGTATCGCTGGTGTCAGCAGCCTCGGAGTCCAGTCTACTACTTGCTCTCGTTCGTAACATTTTACCTCTCACAACCCGCCTCGAGCGTCGAATCCCTGACCTATTAAAAGCGACATCCTTGCCCTTCCGTGTAGTTTTTGCGTCTGAAAGCAAAGGCTCTGGAGATTGAGAATTTGGGATGTTATTATCTGCACCGTCAACCTCGGTACAGCTAGACTCCTGCAGGTTTGGACATGCTAGGGGTGTATTGTCAGACTTCGTGCTTGCTAATTCCTCAAGATCTGTGGCTTCGTCTGGATTTGCAAGGGCAACATGATTCTGAACAGGCTCTGGAAGGGGATCAGCCGTATTGTCATCCTGTGCGTCACTGACTGCGGGCTGCAAATGGTCACCTTCAGGCTTATTTTCAACCATGTGCACCGAGGCTCTGGTCGGGTACCTCTCACTGCATGCCATGTTTGAGACCAACTTTCCAGCAAGACGTACCGGTCCCTTTTTCCGTGACTTTTGCTGGCGGCGGGTTAAGGTACGATGAACAACGGTCTTAGCCCTGGCCCGAGTCACGTGAGTCTTGGCATGATCTGCAAGTTCTTGAGGCACATCTGAGCTGTAGCTGCACTTTAGACAAACAAACTGGCCACAATTGGTGGACGACTCTTTGGTGTCTGGATCGTTGCAATTTCTACAACTCTCATTCTCGGCTGCATTTCCTCCCTTCTCTAGCTTTTCCAAGATCTTGAGCCGTGACTCTTGATGGAGCCTGTGATGGTCCACAAGCACTATTCTGTCTGCAAAATTTTGGCCACACTCCATGCACTCAAAGCCAGTCTTTTTGGCTCGCCTCCTCCCCGAGCCGTCCTCTCCCTGCTGTCCCGTTTTCCCACCGTCTTGGTCTTGGTCATGGTCTCGCATGTGTTCCCGCAGATGCGCTCGGTTTTTGAAGTAAACGTCACATTCGAGGCAGGTGAAAATCTTTTGCGAAGGTTTTTCTCCGGGTCCTTGACGCTTCTCCCCGTCTGGGACTTTCTCCTCCTCTTCTTCCTTGAACTCAAACACCCCTGCCTCATCATTCATGCTTTTACTGCATTCTTTTGCCCTGGTCGAGGTTACCCTGGTCTTCCTGGCAATTCCAAGTGTACGTTGCCAGGGACTTATTCCAGAGAACGGTCTCAGCAAGGCTCTTTTCTTTCTCCTGCGCTGGATGAAGGTGCAGTGTGCCCAGGGACCTGGAGGTGGACTTTCTGGGTCTGAATCACCTGGGAAGGTATAGACATCCCGCTCTGGAGCCCTCGTCTTCTCCTTGTGCTGACCTTCTGCTTCTTTCTCTTCATCCTTCCCATTTTGGTGTCCTTCCTTTGGCTTTGGATCTGAGAGAAGTGGTCCAGCTTCCGCTGAAAAACAGATTGGGACCAAATTATTCCGGTATCCTCCACACTACAAAGTACATTTAGGAGGATCCGTATCAACCTATCCTTTTTCGGTACTGTGCAACAGTCTTAGGCCACCACTAGTATAGATATACCTTAATTTAAGCAATGGTATATAATAAAATACAAATAAAAATACAGGAAACGTATGCAGATTTATTTAAATCAGAAAATATTTATTCTATAGGCAGCAGCAAGTATTTAGTGTGGCCTATAGTGTGACAATAGCAGGATCTGGCAGCTTCATGTGGATGCAGGAGCGTGACCATAAATGGTCTTTTGGAAGGGTAACAGCCAAGTACCCACTTTTTCAGCAGGGAACAGGGTAAAAAGGCTAAGATATGCAAAACTGCACAAATATTGGAAAGAAGATCAGTGTTTTGTATCAGAGATTAGTATTATGGAGTGACAAATCCATGTTGCACATTTTTGGGTCATCAGCAATAGGTTACATATGGCCAAACCACTGCAAAAACACCAAATCTAATGGTGGCCTACGACTTTTGCACAGTACTGTGTATCATTATCACTAAACAATAATGTAGTTACACAAACTTACATTGCTGGGCGCTGGACTGTGCCATTCCTGGCTCTACATCTGTATCGTCTCTACCTTGATCTTGTCCCTCCAGAGGACATGCCAAAACATTGTCTAAGAGTGAGTTCTTGGGCTTCTCAGGTGTTTGGAAAACCCCACAGTCAAGACTGCACAGAAGGACAATCAACAAAATGTACACAACCCAGGGTTTAAAGGATCAACTTTATACACAGAAACAGATACCAAAATGGCTGGCAAGTGTATTTAGGACTTTGTACCACCTTGCTTTGCCAACAGCACTGCATCATTATCATATATCATGCTTGGTGTTAGTGAAGAATACAGAGCAAGTAATCTGAGACACTCCTCATGATCTCTCCATGCCACCAGAGCTTCTCGTTCAGACACTTTTTTAGCACAAACCACAGATTTATAAGAACATTTTGGTTAGATTTAAGACTGAAATGCTCTGGGTTAATTGAGTGGTCACTAAATATTTCCATACATTTTTTTTAAATTACTTTTCTGCTGGAAGACCCAGCTTTAACATAATTTAAAACCATGTATCCTAACAAGGGTCCCATGGTTATAGAAGGAAAGAACATTTTGCTATACAAAGTTCTATTTTGTGTCATCGGACCATAACACCTAAATCCAATCAAATTCCAGTAGACTCTATTGAGCTCCAGACACTCAGGCTTTCTATTTCATCAAATTGTTTGTTGATGTAAAAGTGGCATCTAACTGGACATTTGGATACTTGGTGACCACAAAATGCTACTTTTGCAAATCTAGTGCAGATTTATTTCGATTGCCTAGTAAGCCAGCCTCCATTGTGTCCTCCTACATTTGAGCAATTTTCCTTGCATGTTCATTATATAGTCCCCTCCATAATTATCGGCATCCCTGACAAAGATGAATAACAAGGGTTTTAAGACGTTTAGCTTTGGTTGAATTTAGTCTCACACTGAAAAATACGACAATATGGCAACTTTTAATTCAAAATTATACAGGCCGAGACAAAAATCCATCATAATAATAATAATAAGAAAACCATGTGCTACCATTGTTTAATGTGCATAACCTCAATATTCCAATAAAACACCATAAGGTGTTCTCCTATAACATCTTATCAGGTTGGGTAATATAAATTCCTTTTTCGCTTTCTTTAAAAAAATAAGTGTGAGTAAACACACATTAGTGTTAAATCACTTCATCTATGTAGTGTAAAACAGGCCATTTTTGAGAACAGTTTGACCCCTACAATGGATTTGTAAGCAGGGGGGATACAACTGTGCGGTTCTAAATTATGTGCCCCGGTCCTACAAGTATATTGCTCACAAAAATTAGGGGGTAATTCAAAATGAAATGTCCCATAAAGAAATATCCAGTAATTTTTGTGAGCAGTGTAGTCCAGAAAAGCCCCTGACTGTAGCTCCAATCATTTCAACTTTAATTTACTTCGAACAAAGGTTAGAAATCTCTCATATAATTAAACATAATACTTTAATAACCCTTTTAGCCACACCTACAAGCCTTTTAATAATTCTGAAGCTGGCTGTATTTTAATGATTTTTTTTTTTTTTACTACTAAGTCACCCTAAACTTTGTGTTAATCATTAACCGTTGTGTTTATGAATAAACCACTTCTTGGGATTTTTTTGTACAGTGTGCATTTCATTCAAAAGATCCGACACAAACTGGCTAAAAACTAAAAACATTTAACCCATTTGAAAGACAATCCAAAAAAAATAATGCATTACAAACAATGAAATAATAAACGACATAAACAAAAGTAAGAAAGTTGTTTGATTACACAAATGAGATTCAAACTCAATTTATGGTGATTGAGTAGTAAGTGAGATATTCATGGGGTGAACAGAAGCATGTCAAACTGGACGAGAGTGCCCCCATGTTGACTGTTCAGTAGAAACAAAACACACTGACAGTGATGGGACATGGACAGGATCAGATTGTTCAGCAGTTCTTGTGGGTTCTTCTGCATATTCATTTTGAAATATCTCCTATTTTTTGCGAGCAGTGTATAGAGTTTAATGTGTGTGTGATGTAAGTTTAATTAGGCTTGCATCATCTCCCATCTCCCATTCACAGGCCCTTCAGAGACGATGCAATACTGATGATTCAATCTTTGCCTAGAGTTATATCAAAGGCGGTGAGAAATATCCATACACTCCTCTATCCTGAATATAAGAGCCGATTTCAAAATGTAAACATCATTTTTGTTTTCAGCAAAATTAGTCAAGTTCAATCCTTTCCATGGCTGAACCAATTTGGCCGTAGTGTAATTCACATCATGTGACTATGAGAGTAAAGACAAAATGGAGTAATGAAAATAAAAATAAAAAAGGGTTTCCTTTTCCTAAAATTTGGAACTGTCCTAGTTTTGCTCTTGGTCATGAATGCAGCATATAACAAATGTTAATTACTAATTACTAAGTCATTCAAAGGTGGAAGACTAGAAATGACAAAAAAAATAATGAGACCTAAATCAGGCATGGGCTATAAAACGGCCACAGCTCTTAAAATAACCATATCAACTGTTAGGGCAATAATGAAGAAATTTGAAGCAAACAAAGCTGTGATTATCCAACATAAAAGATGATGCAACTGCATTTTGCTCCCACACACAACGGAGGTGAATGGTTAGAGAGACGAAAATTCCTCATGGTTAAACATTTGCAGAAGATGGGAGCATCTGGGGGTCACCAAGTCTCAAGTCTCTAAATCTAAAACTGAACATGGGCATTAGGCCAACAAACTACTTAGAAGGTGTACCAGAAAATATATTCAATCAAATTCTATTTGATCGTGTCTGGAATTTGCTGGGACTTTTAATGGACATGGATTCCATGGTTGGATAAAAAAAAACATGGATTTTTGGCAACAGTAAAAGGTGGGTTGTTATAGTTATACAGAAATGATGATGAAGTTGATATGGTTTCACTTTAAATGCCTCAGGATATGCATCATAGACTCCAAGATGTTTAAGGAACACAAAAATATTTCAGTGACAACAAAATTGATCTTCTGACTTGGGCTCTAATCTCAAATCCACTGAAGTCACATGAGAAGAGCCAAATGGAAGAGTACACAACAAAGGACCCTGGACCCTGGAGGATCTTAGGAGACTTAGTATTGAGGAGTGTCTCATTCTAGACACTTGATTCTCCAATCTCATTATCCATTATTACAAATACTCAAGAGTTGTTCTGTTGGCACAAGGTATTCAATGTTTATAAACCTTTCCTTCGATTAGAAAATCAATTATCTTATCATTTAACTAGCCATGTTTACAGTGGTGCTCGAAAGTTTGTGAACTTTCCATAGTTCTGCATAAATATGACCTAAAACATCATCAGATTTTCATTTAAGTCCTAATAGTAGATAAAAAGAACCCAGTTAAACAAATGAAACAAAAATATTATACCTGGCCAATTTTTATCCAATATTACATATTTGTGAGTGGCAAAAGTATGTGAACCTTTGCTTTCAGTATCTGGTGTGTTTGGACAGCAGTGGTAACACCATGCACACCTTTGTTGTTCAGTGTTCTCCTGATTGAGGACTCATGAATTTATTACTAAACATTAACATTATTTTATGTGAGAAAAGTTTTACTTCGTTTAGAAGTTACCCTGGGTGGTTTTGGAGACCATTACACCCCTTGCTCCTGGTAAGAGGGTCCTGAATTTCCTCCCTTTGTACACAACCTGTCTCACTGCGCATTGTTAGAGATTCTTTAGAGATGGCTCTGAAACTTTTCCAGCTTGATTAACATTAATGTTTTTAGAAATACTTTTACAGAAACCTCCTGTTTGTGCCATAACACACTTCCACAAATGTGTGGTATAAAGATCAAACTATACTGCTCACAAAAATGAGGGGATATTTCATTTTGAAATATTAGCTTCTGCTTATCTACTTCTAGGACTTGTGTGAAAATCTGACAGAGATCCAAGTTACATGTATGCAGAAATACAGAAACTTCTAAAATTTTTCAAACTTTTAAGCACCACTGTTGTGCCAAACAGATGTGCCAAAAATTCTGAAGTGAACATGATCTGTTACATCGAACTTCATCTCACCCATCTTGCTCCTGTCCACAGGTGGGACTTCCTGGACTCTCAGCAGCAAGGCCATGAGGATTAGAATACTGTTGAAGCTCCTCTTCTGGAACGTACAAAAGGGAAAACAGAAGGCTGTTAAAACAAAATACAGTATAACAAACTCAACATGAGGTCCAGACCAGTGGTGCGATCTGGTCACAAGTACAGAAGATACTAGACTTAGCTTTGCCCTCACTCAACAACCAAAACTTTTCAATGTTTGATCTAAAGTACAGTTCTTATCTGCTCTACAAGAGATGCCAAACATCTGCACACAACTTTAGACGCATTTTCTTGGGTTACAAATCACCATAGATGTCCATCATCTTTAGCTGGCTGAACAAAGTTGCTCTCCTCCTATCAATTATTCAATGTAATGGCCATGAGACTGACATTAGTGAAATATACTGCTCACAAAAAATAGGGCATATTTCAAAATAAAATATCTCCCAATGAAATATCCCCTATTTTTGTGAGCAGTGCATCTTAAGACTTTCTTTTTAACTTTCCAGCAGTTTAATGGAATGGGAGAGATTTCCAGAACTGCTAGTGTTAGTGTTAAAACTTGGTCAAATTAAAACAGTTAAAACAAATTAAAACAGTTTTTTAATATCATTTATGTGTCATTTTATTTTTTGAATATTTTGTAAATAGATTTTTTATATTCCAATCGTTTATATATCCACGTTTTTATTTTGGTTCCACAGTGCGTGCGATCGTTGGTGTGCACTTGGTCTGTATATTGTCATGTATTTGAGAAAGTTTAAATCGAGGCTCAAGACTTATTTGTTTAGTCAAGCGTTCGGTCTGTAGTTCTGGTTCCAGTTTTAGTTCTTCATATGTTAAAGGAAACAAAGATCAGGTCTAATTCATTTCCTCTTTTTCTAGGTTCTCTCTCCAAAGGTGACCCTGCTATGGAAGATGATATCAGACGGAACGATCAGCCATGCCGAAGATGCTCCCTCTCCCATCTCTTCATAGACTTAATACATTTCAATGTTTTATATATAATATTAATTATGTTTATTACCCAAAAGAGGATGGGTTTCCCTTCTGAGCCTGGTTCCTCTCAAGGTTTTGTCCTCTTAATCTCAGGGACTTTTTCCTTGCCACTGTCGCTATTGACTTGCTCATTAGGGACAAACAGAATCCAATTTGTGACTCTTGTTCATGCATTAATGTAAAGCTGCTTTGTGACCACGTCTATTGTAAAAAGTGCTATACAAATAAAATTGAAAAGTTTGATAATTGTAAAGTGCAACAAGTGGAAGAGAAGAATAAATCCCTCTGTAGATGAAGAACCACTGTGTTGCCATTTCCTTTAGGAAGTGGTGTTTGAGCGTTTAGGTTCAGATGCCGTGTAGATGGCAGCGTTCCACTCGTGTTTTCAGCTGCATCTCTTAGCACACAGTTTTTCCTTTCAAAACACTTTATATTTACATTACAGTAGCATAAAAATGTAATATAACTATGATAATGTGCAGCTTGCTTGTTTATTTAACACCACTTTTGGCATCAGTGGGAATTCGTGGCAGGAATCAGTTTACATGAACGCTAGTGAGTACCATAATGTCTGGTTAACGACCATTTCAGTTAACGACCGGTTTGACAGAATGTAACGTAGTCATTATACGGTGCATACCTGCACACCTTGTATTAAATTGAGACATTTGTGCAATGTATGCCAATCTGACCCTCCTCACTAGCCACATTATGCACACACAACGTAAAGTTAATGATTACCATCAAACGCCTCTCTCTCAGAGTCAGAGTCCCATGCTAAAGACGACGGGAAGGCTGAGGATCTTTGCTTTCTCTGGCTGTTCACACAGACTCCACCATCTCCATCGTCCCTCTCCAATCCGCCATCAGGGGACAATGCACCCTGTGTGCATGCATATATTTAGAGTTACTTATGCTGTAGAACGAATTTCCCAGTGGATGAACGTATGGTGTCTATGTTAATGCAAAATCCTTCTAAATGCTGTAAATCTAAAAGCAATTAAAGAAGGAAAAGAAGGAGTGTACCACCTCTTACCATTAAGCTATTGCTGGGAGGAGACGTAGATCCTGAGAGCCTCTGGATAGATGTCGATTCATGAGAGTCCATGCTGGCAAAGGGATCAGCTTCAGGCTCCATGATCCAGCGGTGCACCATGTAATCTGCTTACATGGCTTCCTCTTCTGGTCTGAACGGAGTCATGAATACAAGTAAATACAGTAATATATATACTTACTGGCAAATCTGTCCAACATAATCACCTCAGAACAGTATTAAGTAACAGCCTGGGGAAAATAAATGAAAATAAAAAATAAAAATGCTGAACAGCCATTAATGCATCTATAAGCATTGCTAAATCTGCTATGAACTGAACTCGTATCCAAAAGTCTGAGGTCACAAACAGCAGAAAATTTCTATTGTGTACTTTTCTCCAATTGTACTTTTAACTTTGTTTAAATTTTATTTTTTTAATTTCATTTTATTATTATTATTTTTTTAATTCTGTAAAGCACTTTGAATTGCCTTGTGTATGAATGATGCTATACAAATAAACTTGCCATGCCTAATTTAATACAATATTTTCCATAGAGATCCACAGTAAGCTTTTTACCAGGGAGCACTGATGCACCGGACATGGAAATTAAAAAAATCCACAAACTTGTGAACTTTATTTCCACAGATTAGACATTAATAAAAAAGTCAAGCCAGGGTGGGAAAACTATTTAACATCACTACACATGTAACAAGTAGCTTTAATGAGTAACAAAGGGAGATTAAGGGAACAGTTCCTGAGTAAAACTGTAATTAATATATATAGATATATATTTATTTAGAAGGAAGACTTAAAAACAATAAAAAAAATCACAAGAATTACGTTGCACCTGATGTTCTGGGTTTCAGGTGTTAGCTATGTAAGCAATCATGTAAAAATTATTTTTACGTAATATATTGACTCTTGCTAGATTTACAGACACATCACATCTCATCAAAAAAGTGTGTGTTATGATGTTCCATTAAAAATAAGCCTTAAAGAAAGATAAAATAGCAAAGAATTCAGACCTATAGAACTTCGCGTATACACGTACGAGGCGAGAACAAACGGTAATGCAAACTCAGTAGATTCATTAACCAATTCTAGGGTGGCATTGTGGATTAGAAAGCGCCGGAGGCAGCAAGGGCACTTATTAGATATTGAAAGAGGCCCGATAAACATTCTGTAAAAGCGCTGGCACACTCAGCTCAAAATCTCAGCTTGCTCAAGTGTTTCTAATTAAATATTCCATCCGTGATTCTGTCGAACCCTGATATGACCAGAACAACCATAAGAGTAAAGATACATTAGCAAAAAAAAGCTTAGAACGTCACTGATGGTGTCACTGATCTGCTATGAACTGAACTCGTATCCAAAAGATGACACATAAAAACAAACAGTTAGGTACTAAAAGACTCAAGGCCATTACACAGTCACGGTGATTTTTCATGTGATTTATACAGATGACAATCACAGGAGATTCATTTGAGCTCGACAGCATTTTCCACACCAAACATTGCAAACTGCGTAAATGCAACATCATTTTCTTCAACCTCTATTGGAATTTTTGCAGACCTTCACCAAAGACAAAAAATAAAAAATCACTGAGCAATCAAAAGCAGCTTCTGTATCAGTCTGTCTCTCTGCTAGCAGGATTTTCACACTTAAGACTGAGTAAAGACATTTTTCTCCTCACATTCTTTTGTCCTCTTTTGTTCCCTCTTCTCGTCTGAACCACAAAGCCATATTACTTGCTTAGAAAATGTTCAGGTTCGGGACAATGTTAGTAAAAAAAAAGATACTGCTCACAGAAATGAGAGGATATTTCATAACGAATAGGAAGCGATTAAAAAAAGAGAATTTGATTTTAATTAAATTAACAAGATCATCAGGAATACAACGAAACAGAAGTATGTGGTATGGAACTGCGGTAGCCTAACGGTTAAGGTACTGGACTTTGGACTTGGTGGTCATGATGGATCTAATGGTCCAGGGTTCAAATCCCATCTCTGCCAAGCTGCCAGAGTTGGGTCCCTGAGCAAGGCCCTTAACCCACAATTGTTTGGATTGTAAGACTTTCAGTTGTAAGTCGCTTAAATGTAAATGTTAAACTGGATGAGAGTGCCCCCACGTCGACTGTTCAGCAGTGTATGGTCACCCAAGACTGCAAAAACACCCTGACAGGGATGGGGCATGAACAGGATCAGGTCCAGGATCAGTTCCAAGGATCATCTTTATTTCCTTGCAGACAGTATGAACCTGAGATACATCATGTTTTGTCTAGTCAACTTCATTTCATTTGTAACAAAAATCCATTCCTGCATTTCAGGCCTGCAACACAATTCCAAAAAAGTTGGGAAATGGGCAAGTTAAGAGCTAGTAATGAGGTCAACAAAAACTAAGTAATGTCATCATTTAAAACAGGTGATTGAAGTCATGATTCGGTACAAAAGCAGCATCCAGGAAAGGCGGAGTCTGATGAGTAAAGATGGACAAAAGGTCTACAGTTTGGCAAAAAAAAAAAAAAAAAACGCATGAGAAAATGACTAAAATGTATAAAATCAATTATCGTCAAACACAGATTGGAGGAGATTTGCATATTGTTCCCTCTACAGTGCTTAATATCATTAAACGGTTTAAGAAATCTGGAGGACTTTTAGTGTGTAAAGGCAAACCTTCATCAAGCACCACAATGCAGAGTTACATTCAAAAATGCCACTTAAAACTTTATTGTGCCAAACAGAAGCCTCATGGTAACCATGTCCAGAAGCGGCGTCAATTTCTCTGAGCTCAGGGGTATCCAGGATGAAACATCACACAGTATAAACCTGTATTGTGGTCGGATCAATCAGTATTTCAGACCTTTTTTGGAAAAAATGGACTGTCATGGTATGGGGCTGTTGGCATTCACTTAAACTTCATTTACACTTATGTGATGGTACTGTTAACGCAGAAAAGCACACTGAGATCTTCGAGCAGTCTAAAAGACATCATCTTTTCCATGCATTTTTCAACAAGGCAATGCAAAAAAACATGCTGCCCAAAGGCGTGGCTGCAGAATAACAGGGTACGGGTACTGGACTGGCCTGCCTGCACTCCTGACTTGACCCCGTATAAAAAATGTGTTTAGAAATTTGAAATGAAAAATGCGACAACTGTTGTACATCTTAAGACGTATTTGCAGTCAGAAAGGAACAAAATAACACCTGTAGCACTAAATCGCTTGTTATCATTTGTGCCAAAACATCCTATAAGGACGGTGAAAGGGAATGGCGACATTACAAAATAGCAAATGCTTTACCGTCCCAACTTTTTTGCAATGTGTTGCAGGCCTGAAATGAGTGTTTATTAACACATTAAAGTAAGTTGAACAGACAAAACATTTTAATATTTTATTACTATCTGCAATGCAGTAAATGTAATCACCGTTTTTATTTGTATATGCATTTTCCATACTGCAGGTTTTTCTGATTTGGGGTTGAACCAAAGAAGCAGTACACAGTTAATGGCTGTTACCAATCAGATACAGTACATTTACATTTACAGCATTTAGCAGACGCCCTTATCCAGAGCGACTTACAACTTATACAGTCTTACAATTCAAGCAATAATGGGTTAAGAGCCTTGCTTAAGGACCCAAATGTGGCAGCATGGCAGAGGTAGGATTTGAACCCAGGACCTCCAGGTCCAGAGTCCAGTACATTAACCGCTAGGCTACCACAGTCCACCAGCTGTTCTCCACGTATGACCAGTCCTGACCGTATTAGTTGTTTTGTCAGTCAGCACAACAAAGTTACTTTAGGTGTTTTCTAATGAAAGGTGGATCTAACAAAGTGTCCTGTTACAGTACGCACTCCTTTTAAAACCCATTGTTGTGTTAAAATGGGTCCAGCAAACAAATTAAACCTGATCAGAAGTGGCATTTAGCTGGGTGATTATATACAGAAACAGATGGGTTAGTGTTTAATATCCAAGTCTACCTAACAGTCCATAAACACGTGAACCTGTAAACTGTAACAAACGAATCATGTCTAGCCCTCATAACACCAGTTAGTAGTGACAGTAGTAATAGTATTGCAGTACTAATAATAAGCAAAAAACTTCTAAAGACATTATTAGGTCAACTGGTCTCTCTAAAGTGTTGCAGTTATAGTACTAATAAATGCTCTCAATTGCTCTGCACACTTGCAACTTTGACATCTAACAAAGGCAGGTTTATTTACCAAAGCAGCACAGAGTTGTTTATGTGTTTATGACCTACTGCTGTACCAAGACTGGTTCACCAAGCAAAATATACATGGTGGTCAGTAACCGACCGCCATCAGTACTGACAGACAATGCGCCTAATGGGAGATAAGAGAAAGTATGTGATCCTGTATACCACAAACAAAACTTATCCATTTAAGACCAGCTACTATTGATAACTATTACCAAAACAATACACATTCTTTCTGTTCTGTACACTTACAAGTTGTGTATCTAATACCGCACCGTTTAACGACCATCCGATTCACGACTACGGTCTAAACAATTACAATACATTACATTACACTATACATAACAGGAAAAATGTCTTTCTATTTTTATATTAAAGATACTCATTATATTTCCATTACATTATGTTCAGTCTTTGTCCTGTTTCCCAGACCGTAACAAGGTCGTTAAATGGCACACACACCTGTATAGTGACCTGTACCTGTACCTGTATATTAGGAATCCCCCCTCCGAGATTATAGTGGTCTACACTGGCCCCATTGTGGACCGTTTGTATTGACTGACAGAGTTGAAAGGTGATTGTTTATACACAGCAACAGATGGGCTATAAGGTAAGTGTATCCAATAGACAGTGTGTGTGTGTGTGTGTGTGTGTACGTACCTGTTAACTGTAATAAATTTGGCAACCTTGTACCGTCTTTGTAACACAAGTGGAATGTGGATAAATTGCATGTTTAGGATTAGACAGAGTAAAACGGATGTAGAAAAGGAAGCATACTTAAACCACGTTCAAATAGTCATTCTAGGAAGTTTTATTTTTTTTTAAAGCAGAAATTCCTCTGCTTGTTCGCCCCACCTGGCCGCTGCAGTCCGGGGCTGCCTGACCTATTTCAACATGTCTGGTTTGGGTAAATTTAGACCCGTCCTTGTCATGACGAATGTCGAGAAGAAACCGTTTTTCTGCTCAGCAGTGACGGTGATGAGGAACGAAAACCATATGAAGCAGCTCAACACGACTGCTTTCATGTGCACGGAGTTATGGTGGCAGTGCAGGAACAAGAAGAACATCCTGGGAATGTTAAATACCGCTTTGGAGAAGCAGGAAAAAAAAAACCGTAGCCACTCACCGAGACGGCCTGCTCTCCGGACTCTCTACAGACCACCACACGCCGCTTCCTCCATACCGAGCTCGCTCACAAGAAGCTCCACACGGCCGCTTTAATGCACGGCTAAATGTCGGTCTGTTTGTTTTTGCAGGATGACTGGAAGCCCAGGAGCTGAGCTTTAGCGGTGCAGACGATCAGACTCCATATTGTTGCTCCGGAGGGACGCCACGGCTGCGCGGGTGACGTTAGCGGGGAGGAGAGGACTAGCTGCCATTAAAGCTGCTCTAAGCGATTTTTGAAAAGAATACTTTAACCTAATCTGCCTCCACACGCGCACAGAGAGCTCTAAAACACACACCCTGAGATCGTAACATGTCTCTGTAACTATCCAGGACTCTGTAATAAGCTCTTAAAAATATCAGCGTGGTCCTGCTGCATTAACCAATCAGGAAGCTTCCCTAAACCAGACTCCATTCCCCAGGAGAGATTCATGTTCAGGGGTGTTTCTAGACTACTTGTGGCACAGGGCAAACACAGAATTTCGGGATGCACAGCTGTACCCCTCTGCTCGACAATCAGTCTTAGTGGCAAAACTGTTCAACCCTAAGCTATTTAACACTGAATAAGCCTTTATTCTGCCATGGAAGAGAACAAATGGACGCTGAACATGTTTACATTTATGTTATTTAGCAGACGCCCTTATCCAGAGCGACTTATAATTCATACAATCTTTGTAGAGGTGGGATTTGAACCCTGGACCATCAGATCCAGAGTCCAGTACCTTAACCGCTAGGTTACCACAGTTTTTACATTTATCTTATTTAGCAGACGCCCTTATCCAGAGCGACTTATAATTCATACAATCTTGCAATTCAAGCAATTACGGGTCTTGCTTAAGGACTCAACTGTGGCAGAGGTGGGATTTGAACCCTGGACCTTCTGGTCCATAGTCCAGTACCTTAACCGCTAGGCTACCACA
>JAUZSU010002498.1:0-11509 GCA_034780255.1 Parotocinclus maculicauda
TTAAGCAATTGTGGGTTAAGGGCCTTGCTTAAGGACCCAACTGTGGCAGCTTGGCAGAGGTGGGATTTGAACCCAGGTGTCAAAAACATATTTTATATGTTATTTTATAAGCCTTTTCTGACTTAAAGCTGGAGGGTCTTGCTAGCTACACTGGCTTGTTATACTTTTTATCGCCTGTCAATGTACATCATAAGAAGCACCTACAATATTGAAGTGCTTTTCTTTTGACAAAAAACGTTTAAACCTTTCACCTTTTGGCAGTATGAACTAACAAATAAAACTAACACTGTTATTAGCTCCAGTGCACCAACAGTTTTGTACTGCATATTATTATACCAATAGTGCCTGTTCAGTGTGTGTAAACAATAAATATGATCTCCTCGGGCATGTTGTATTCTGTAAGAACTACATAGCACCATTATTAGCACCAGGATAAAAGAGCCTAAAAGCCTTCAGCACTGACCTTTTCCATTTCCTAATATTGGCTTTTAGGCTTGTCTATTTTTTTTCTTTATCACAAGACTCAGTATATTTTGTTGTCAGGCATCGATCAATGTCTGTGCTTATTGATTATTCCCCCGCGTGATGGTAATCAATAGATACTTCAGTGAAAATGTGTGCAAGTAGATTTGTTTGTGTGTATTTGGCTATGATGAAGCATGCATTTTATATACAATCCATCTCACCCTGGTTCCCTTCTCTCCATTGGCCCCTGGGAATCCAGGGAATCCAGTTGAGCCCTGCAGAACAGATCAGAGAGGAACAATGTATATGAGGAAAGGTATGCAAAAGTCAGAGAAAGTCAGCGAAAGAGTTTTTGAGAGGAATTCTATTATCAATATAATTTTTAGATTAAAAAACTGAAAAAAAGTAAATTACGTACTTTATGAGGCATATAAGCCAACCAAGGAAGACTTCTATGTGTAGTTAATTATTGCTGATTTTATGTATTATGCTTTTGTTACAGTAACATGTTGGGTGAGCACCAGTGTTTACTGCATGATTTACTGCATAGTTGTTATTGTGTGGTCCCTTTTAGTAAATGCAATGCCTATTTGTTACTGTGGGAGCACTGGCCATTAAAGTGTGATTCCCCAGTTATTTTCCAGCTGCTTTTATCCAGAATAATTTACAGCTGATACAATCTTGTGGGTTAAGGGGGCTTTCTCAAGTTTCCTACAGTGGCATGGCCCGACAGGGTTTGCAGTGTCTGACACAAAAGAAGAGTGATTCATAGGTCCAAAGATGAGAAACCTTATTTTCCTCCAATAACATATTTCATGTTTGGCATAAAATATAAACCTATATTAATGTTAAACTGTATCAAAGTGAATAAAAAAAAATCACTTAATGGACTATTAAACTGAAAAATTATACAAATCCAGTATATGCAAGTATATGCAAACGTATATAAAAAAGGCAGGTTATGCTTTTGTGCTTGTGTGGTTTCGCAACTTATTGGATTGACCAGCAGTGTGATGGGATTCCAGAATCTCTGGCTGAAGGAGTGAATACTCTGCCAATGCACCACCGGCCAGCTGTAACAACAGCCAGAGAACACACGCCAGTATAATGAAATGGCTGAAATGGGCAGGTAGCCAGACAAAGAGCTGGCATCCCAAATTGACATCTGAGGACAAACGGTGCCTGAGATGGCATCTACAAACAATAAGCAGCATATTAACGCTCCTCATTCCAGAAACTCACAAAAAGAATAACCCATGATGCAGGGCCAGGAGCTGAGAGTTCGCAAAAATGCAAAATCAGTATTAGTGCATCCTCTTTATTTCATTTAGGTAGTACCCCATTTATTCATTTTTTTATTTGCTCACTTTGAACATAACTATAGACTTTATTTTTACTTTCAAACTTCTTCCTGTCTTCAGCTAAGTTAAAATTCTATAGTCTTTACCAGTGTTATTTATTATTTAGAATGTTCATTGTTTTATAACACTTATTTCTTTTATAACACTCTGGGAAACTTGAGTTTATTCACTCATCTTTGCATCCTCTCACCCTTTCAGTCAGTATCAACATGAACATTGCGCACAGGCCACCTTCTAGCAGCTGGATGCTCAAACCGCCGCAAAGAATCTCCATTGTTGTTACTAGTTTATAATGACTTATTGTTAGAGTGTGATCCCTGGTCAATAGTGTCATAACATAGAAATGAACACACAAACACGTGTATACACACACACACACACACTAAAGATGCCCTATATTGAGATTTGCATGCTCACTCCCCATGTGCAATGAATGAGGATGAGCTTACCCAGGCTCTTCAGTCCAGAGGGCATTATGAGAAACAGAGAAAGCAATGCAGTACATTGTTATATAGCCTTGTTTAGATATCCCACATCATGATTTATCTTTGTTCTGCTACAGACATTGTGTGTTCTACAGAAATAGACAGCGCTGAACACTGCTGTCTTTATGATAAACACCAACATCTATACATAAAAGACTTCAAGATCCAGGACACTGAGGGAGGATACTTTTGTGTCACTTTAAGAGGCAGATATTATATCAAATGCTACCTCAGTCTCATTAGCTATACATCTCATAGTCTCATCAGCTATCTCATGAGCTGTAGTGTCTATTTGGCTGAGAAAAGTCAGAGATTTAGGGATATTGGTAGAGTATGGCAAAATATGGGAGACACACAGCACTATTTCTCATTGCTATAAAGCTGCTGTTTTTTCATGCCAGGAAAAAAGTTAGGGTCTCTTGATGTTATTATTTTTATATCTTCATGTATTTGTAAAATACAGTTGGTTGTAGTTTTTCAGTTGGAAATCTATTTGAAAATGTAATTATTAAATGCAGTAGTAAACTGCTAGTTTTCAGTATGTTTATGTAAAATAGATTTATCTAATAAACTGATTATTGTTAGCTTATTAGCATTTTTGTTGTCAAAACTATAGTATTAGTTTAACTCTTAGCAATATTACTAGCGTCTGTCTAAATAGGAACCATTTGAGCCTTTCCATGGCAAAATCAATGAAAGCCTGACCTAATCTGCTCCAAATTCACCACCGAAATACTGCCATGAAACTGATTACAATAGACCTGATTACACGTCAAAAACACCAAGAATGCAGCTCAAATCTAAAGTCAATCAGAATGTCTTGAATTTGTGAACTGGAAAATGTTCTGTAGCAAATTAATATATCTAATAATAATGTATTGTAGTATATCAATACACTGATAATTCTCTTGTAAATGCCCTTTAACTACACATTTTTAAAAGCATTACTTTATGAATTATAAATTAAATATGTCAAGACTATTATCCTTCCACTGTGTACTTGCCTCATACCATACTCTCTACACAGGTCAGAAAATCACCATCATGGCATTGGTATTTAGCACAATGCTTCATGAGTATTCTGTATTCACCTGATGTGTACTATATAAATGAGATAACTGTAGCACAATGAACGTTGGACCTACCTTGGATCCCTGTCGTCCTGGATAACCGGGCAATCCAGGAACTCCCAGTTTACCCTGAAACCAAAATTACAGTTTACCCTAAAACAAAAATCACATTCAACAAAACACTGCTCATACATGTACAGGTATGAGCCACATAACGTCGGTTCAGACAAGGAGTCTAGGGTTGTTAAACTGCTTGATCCATATGCTATCTTGCCAGATACATTAAGCATTGTAGTACAGCAGTTGGAATAACACATGTAAAAGTACAGCTTCTGACACGGAAAGTTTTATTAAACCAAAATGTTGTACTAAACACATGCAGCATGTGCATGAGCCGACTGAATGCTGAGCAACATTTGGCTTGTACTAGGCTCCTTTTAAGCACAGAGGTGATGGTGCTTAAAAGAGAACAGAATAAAGAGTGAGCCAGCTCTACAGTTAAATGATTTTACCCATCTTAAATAAAAAAAGATTACAAATAAGCTGGCAGTTAATTTAATTTTAACCACAGTGTGGGAAACGCTGAAGTGTTCTGGAAAATTTGGCCAATATCCAGTACACTAATATAGCTTTGCTATTATAAGGTGTGTAAAATGTGTACGGACAACGTCCGAATTGAATAATGTGCAGTTTCACAGAACGTATAATGGACATTAAGCAACACATATCATTACAGTGATTAGTTTTACTAAACAAATAGATAATAGGTACAAGACAGCAAGATCATGTACCTTTTCTCCGGCCAGACCAACAGGTCCTGCTTCACCAGTAGGACCAGAACGACCTTTTGGACCTTCAGGACCATCCTCACCTCTGGATCCAATCATACCGACCTCACCCTAAAAACAAACACAAGTCAGATACATCCAATTGTCAGTGTCTCTCAGCTACATTTACACTGTACTTAATTTAGTAATAATGTATTTGCATATTTAATTCTGTATTATTTATCACTATATTCTGCAGAGGTATTGAGTATATAATGAATATAACTGCATATATTTAGCTAACAATTATTTGCTTTTTAAAAAAGAATAACATTAGAACATGTATAATTACAGTAATGATGATAATAATAATAATAATAATAATAATAATAATAATAATAATAATGATGTTAGTAATTAATAATACACAGAAGACCTAACCTTCACTAAAACCCAACAGCCACATGTCGTGAAAATGTGATGGTCAACATTAAATTAGTTAAGTTGACATTGACAACTCTAATAAATATACATAATATCCAATTATTGAGCACTTTATTAGGAACACCTGTACAGCTTATCATTCATGCAGACATGTGCTAGCAGCTTTAGGTGTTTTTAAAATCAACAGATAGAATAGGGAAAATATATGATCTCAGTAATTTTTTTGGGCTGGGACAGCTGGTTTGAGTATTTTTATAGCTGCGCATCCCTGAATTCAACTTAATGTCCTCAAAGACTGCAATCTCTAACCACCAGCAATATATATATATATATTATGTTTGGATAAGCTGTATTGATTTGCTACTTAGTATGTGATGTGTCTATTCACCCTGTCTCCTTTGAGACCCATGTCTCCTTTAAAACCAGGAAAACCATCTTCACCCTGAAGAAGAGAAGAAAGGAATTTATTTAGTTTAATCATAGCACAGAAATAGTAAGAAAAACTTTCACCCATCTAGTAAGTCCTGTAAGTGCCACCAGCCTATTTCGACTGTCATTGAACTGCGGATTTTAGGTTATGCTGCCATCTGCAGGCAATACAGCAATTTTGACCAAAAAAATGTGCGGTCCAGAACTGAAATCATCCATCCATCCATTATTTTCCGTGTAATCCACACTGGGTCACAGGGGTGCAAAGGCAGGAACAACCCTATACAGGGTGCCAATCCATCGTAGGGCACACACACTAAGGGCCACTTTAGAGACACTAATTGACTTAACACACATGTCTTTGGATTGTGTTGGACTGTGGAAGGAGTACCCCGAGCAAACCAGGCACAAAGGAGGACATGCAGACTCCACACTGAAAGGACCCAGGCCACTCCACCCTGGGATTGAACCCAGGAACTTTTTGATGTGAGGAGGTGGTGCTACCCACTGAGCCACCGTGTTGCCAAGACATGAAACTGGCAAAATAAAATAAATATGTGCAAGCATTTTGTGTGTTTTTTTAATTTGTGAATGTAGGAGATGGTTGTTCCTACACACTGCCATTGATTTGTTAAAACAGCATAATGAAATCCATTCAACATGGATCTTAACAAGCCAAATCCTAATTTAATTTACAATGTGCACATGATGAGAATAATTGTGACATTTCAAAGCATTTTTCCCTCCTTTTAAAAATCTCGTCTGTTATGAAACACAACAATAAACATGTTTACCCACCTTTTCGCCTTTTGAACCCTTCAACACTCTGACTCCATCAGCTCCCTGGTAAAAAAGCACAGTTTATGATCAAACCTGACGGCGGCAACCCAAGAGTGGTGCTTTGTGTTTTGCTACATATAATGTACTCTATAAAACAAATTACTTCTTTAGGTTTAGCAAATGTGACAATCATAAAATGACAGTGCTCTACCTTTACACCACGAGGTCCTGGGTAGCCAATTGGGCCCTGGGGACCAAGCTGACCCTGAAATGGAAAATTTATGTCAAAGCTATTACAGTCAACCAGTAATAATTACTGAACCAAGTTCATTCTACCTGCATGTATATAAATGCAACAGTAAACTAGTACATTTTCATGGCAGCATTTATTACCATAAATCAATTTAAAAAACTGGTTTAAATTGGTTTTCAAATTCACAGCTCACACACATACATTCATACACTGAAATATGACTAAAACATGATTAGTGTGATTTTGTATTTAGATTTTCTTTCTTTTGTGCAATTGTACTGCCACATGCACTTATTAAACCATTATCAGTATTACTACCACTTAGGAGCCTCAAGCATTTTAATGTTCATTGTATACTGATATGATTATTGGCATCGGCAACATACTGATGGTATTGATGGAAAACAGATCTTACCTGAGCTCCTTTCTCCCCTGCAGGACCCTCTTTTCCAGGATGACCCTGCAAAAGGAAACATAAGGTGTTAGACTGACATACACATATGAAACTTTGTAATGGCTTTAGAAATATGGTTCATGTGAACAGTGCTCAGAAGTGTGTCAGATAATCTGTAATAAAAACAGTGTTTAATTAAATAAGTAGCAAATTATCAGTAATGATAATTAGACGAAGTGAGCAAAAAGTGTGTAGTGCACTTCTATATGGTACAGAAAAGATTAAGGGTATGTGGCCCCACTGATAATGTAAATGCTATGATTTTTTTTTTAGATATTTCATGTTGCCAATTATGCTTAATCACTGCAAATAGACCTGAAAACGTATTTAATTAACACGGTATTTGGAAGGTCTATTTGATTTCCTGCATTATTTAAATAAATGTACACCGCACACATTACTGGTCATTATGACTTTTTCTAGGTTTTACAATCAAATCACCTACAATACAGTGAAGAAAAAACTCCAGATTATTTGAGTATTTTATGTAGCATTTATCAAATAATTTTAATTAGTGGATAATGTACTTCTCAGGTACTGCTACTACTGTTGAGCCCCTGAGCAAGGCTCGTAACTCCACATTTCATGTAAGGTTATATCATTTGTAAGTGGCTATGCATAAGGGGTCTGCTAAATAACTAAATGTAATCTATGTATATACATTTGCAGTTAGTACATTTCTAAAATTTGGCACAGAAAACTGCCCAAGTCATGAGTCATTGTCCTTCCAAGGTTTCTTCCTTATCTTGGTGTCATGCTACTTTCATTAATACTGTCACCATAGTTTTGCTCATTTAGGGCTGTGGGGCTAGATTGTTGTAAACTCTGAGACAATGCATTTTTTGTAAAAAGCTCTATGTAAATACTTATTAATTGACTATAAATACAGAAACAATTAGTTGCTTATTAAAGTTAATCACAACTAAGTTATAAAAACACTAACACCAGGCAATACACAATATCAGCATCATACGCTTTATTTTACAACCTTTGATGGTGCAACATTGTGTGAGATGTATTGTATGTTGGTGCAGGAATTTGAACATGTGTATGTGTGATGAGAAAGCCAAACTTACAGGAGGTCCATCAGAGCCAGGTAAACCAGGCAAGCCAGGCCGTCCATGAGGTCCCTATAAAAGGAAGATAAAGAAAATAATTAGTTATATAATTTAAAGAAACTCAGCATATACTATATTCGGAACAACTATATGCATGGTGAATGCATTAGGTTGTTTAATGCTGCTTGAAAGTTTGTGAACTCATTATTTTAATAGAAATGTCTTTATTTCTGCATAAATATGAACAAGATTTTCACTCTTTTAACTACTATAGCATTCGGATGATGTTGTAGGTCATATTCATGCAAAAATATACATGATTCGATAGGTTTCACCAACTTTCAAGTTTTGAAAGCACCATAAATTGTTTTTAAGCATGTTTTATTATTCGTACGCCCCATAAAAGCCCCAAAGGTGAACTACAGAACTATGCAAATGAGCAGACAATAAATGCAAACTCCACGAAGGCATAGTCATGCCATCAATTTGCGATAATGTAAATGGAAAGATCATTATTTAACCAGATAAGAGAAATGATTAAAAAACAGGATATTTTATTGATCCAAATGGAAGACAGTGATTTAACCAGGAAATTTTTATTATGTAAACAGTAGCAGTGTAATACTGTATCTAAAAAAGGCAGATGATATAAGCAACAGGAGAGCTACGGTATAAAGAAAAAAGAGATTGAGATTATGAGTGAGATTGAGAGAGTGATGATGATGGTGTAATGAGAGATGAAAGAGCTATGATGAAAGTCAATGGTAGCAACAGGATCATGATTATGTGGCATTCCTCATTGTGGCAAGAGCTTCCACCATTCATCGCTACCATCATGAACAACTCTGTGATGACATAGATTGACCTACAGCATCACAACCAGTCTGGTTTCAAAGCAGCACACTCCTTCTCAAACCAGAAATGTTCTACTGCCAGAACAGCAGAACTTCTTGACTTTTCATCAACATTTGACACAGCCAACCACAAGACTGTCCTTCACAACTTTTCTAGCCTTGGAATCACAAGTTGATACCTGGAGGGACCAAAACCAAAATGGAGAGGATCCATATGTGCACCACATTAACGCTTCCCACAAAGCTCATTACTCATCTTTTTGCCCTGTGCATCCATTTTCCTCTTGTTGCCGTAGCCATAACCTTAAAGAACATTGTTATACTGATGTCACTCATCGTGCATATCTGGATGACATCTCATCGTGAATGTAAGCTCATCATTAGAAACATAATTTTAATATGACTGCACTGCTTTACATTCCTGGAGCCCTCTCATCAAGATCTTGTAAACTCCTTTATCACACCCTTAGAGAAAGAACGATACCTTGGAGTGATTTTTAATAACCAGCTGAGTTTCTTTTCTCATATAGCTAAACTGACCTGGTCATGCAAATATTTCTCTACATCATCAGGAGATTTTTATTTCCACCCAGGTGCTCATCTTGTATCTTCCTGTATTAAAATTAAACTATTGCAATACCAATCTAGCAGGTATTCTCATGTGTACACTCAGACTCCTGGAACAAATTCAAAATATAGCATCGTGCCTGGCTTTCAATTTACAAAAGTTACCTAAGGTCATCTACTGCTGTGTTCCCTTCACTTTCTCCATGCAGCTGCCTGCATTAAATTTAAAGCATCAGTGCTTGCTTACAAAGCTAAAAATTGACCAAACCCTTCCTACCTAAAGAACCTAATCACAAACTGCTCTGTAACTCTTACCCTTGAGACTCAAGCTTAGCTCCACTTGACCCAAACCTCAATATACAAAAGGTAAGAATTAAGGCACTTTTTTTAAGGCCCCCATCTACTTTCAATCAGGTGATAGGATGATGTAAATGTTGAGAAACTTTGTAAACACGACGGAGTGTTGAGGTAAATAGAGTGATGATGGAAGTAGTGAGAGAGAGAGAGCTGATGTAAACATCAGATAGGTATAAGTGATTGGTAAGACAAATCACATAATGACTGAGTAGATCAGTGATGTAAACAGTTTTCAGCAATTATGCAAATGAAGGAGAGCGATAATGAAAACTAGTGAGTGACGAGGTAAATGACAAGAGAGTCAACAATAATGCAAACACGATGCAAAATAATGCATGTACAACCTCAAATCAGAAAATAAGTTGGGAAAGTAACAATGACCAGTGTTTCGTACATTTAGTATTTTATTAAAAACACTATGAACAGTATGAATGATGATATTTTATTTTGTCTGGCAAATATTTAATTTGTTAACATATCTCCATTCTTCCATTTCATTCCTGAAACACATTTCAATAATAAAACATTTCTCCCTTTGTAATATGGCCATTCCTTTTCACCTCACTCAAAATATGTTTTGGCACAAAGGATACCAAGTGATTTAGTGTTTCAGGTGTTGTTTTGCCCTGTTTTTCCTGCAAACACATCTTAAGGTGTGCAACAATACAGCTTGCCGTTGTTGTATTTACCATTTCAAAATTCTCCACACATTTTCTACTGGGGACAGGTCAGGACTGCATGTAAACTAGTCCATTACCCATGTTGACAAACTACATGATCATTTGCTCATGTCTGATCCTCAAACATGAGGTCTTTTGTGGATACTTCATTTTACCAAATCAAGACCGTAGTCTTCTTACATCAAGAAATGTATGTTTGAAATTGCATCATTGTAGTTTTTTTACTCATTACTATCATGTCCATGTTCCAACTTAAAAAAAATAATTTATTGCAGGTCCAAAATGCATGAATTAATGTTTAATAACATAGGGGTTAAGTTGGTCAGACAAAACAAGTAGTATCTCATACTGTCTACAATGAAATAAAAGTCTAAATAAAAGTAAGACACACTAAGGATTTTGTTATTTTACCATAATATCCCAACTTGTTTTCTGATACGGGGTTGTAAATTACAAAATAAAAAAATTATATTAAAATGTAAATAGTGGAATTATGAAAAGAGTGTACTGTATGCTGTCTTGATTATTTTGTGGCAACAGTTGTTGTATAGTGTTGAGAATTCTTTGGGATTTTCTAATAGTTCTCTGTGATCCAACCCAAAGAAAGCCCCGTTAAGGATAACAAGATGTCAGGTACAGTACACTCAAGTAAAAAAAAAAAACTAATGGTGTCACTAAGTATGGCTTCATAGGCACTTGGAATGTTAATGACCCCAGTCCAATATGTGAGATATGTGGGGAAAAGTTAGTATTCAGGGCTATTAAAATTGCATGTGTTCCTGTGACATTTGGAGACAGTGCACTCTACCACAAAAGATGGCTCAGTGAAATGATTTGAAAGGGCAAGAACGACACAGTCAGAGGTTTTTAAAGTTAACAAGGTAGCATTGGAGGTTTGTGGCAAACTACATTGCCTTGGCAAAGTAGTGATTTGATATTGTTGAGAAATTAATTCAGCTAACAACATATGATACAAACATATTGGGGAGGAGTGTATTATGGCTGGCTACATTGCCTTCTCCCATAACATGGTGAAGAAGAAAGTTTAGTAGAATTCACAATTTTCTCAGTGTTGTAACTGAAATAAGTTTTAGCAAAGCACAGGCACTTAGCACTTGGTTATTTGAACAACTCTGCTACAAAATGGTCCAGAGTAGAGGAGCTTCTCATAACCAAGTAGGTTTGATGGCCCCAAATCTCATTAAGTAAGATACTCCAGATACTCCAGGTACTTACTACAGTACTTACTACAGTAAGTCTCTATTGTCTACTGAGTCTACTGTCTGAGTGATATTACTTCACAAACTAGCCAGCTTAATATTTTCCTACTGGAAAATGTTGGCAGAGTATAAAATGGCCAATAACATTACTGAATTTAAAGCAATACTGGATACCTGGAAAAGCACTTAGAGAATTTTTGTGACATAATTCACTTATACAGTTAATAGGAAAAGGAATCATATCTGCACATATCAAGAGAGTTTA
>JAUZSU010002509.1:0-11508 GCA_034780255.1 Parotocinclus maculicauda
GGGGGCACTCCTGGTCTGTGCTGATTGTCACAAAGAGCCATTCTCCACCTTGAGGAGCACTGAGACTGAGAGCGTCTGGTGAGGTTGTTGACTTGGTCAGGTTCCAGTAATGACCACTAGGTTGAGTCAGATTCCTGTAATGCCCAGGAAGGCTGAGTAATCTGTAACGACCCTCAGGGTTTCCTGAAGGCCAGGTATGTTTGGGCTCTTATTGCTTCTGTGGGTGGTGGCTGAATCTGTGTGACATTGTCCTATAAGGTTTGGCCAAAGAGAAACCTTGTTCCACCCAATAGTTCTTCCTCATCACGCTTGCAACATTTGACCCTCAAAGCTCAGTACAAATTCCCTAGTGTGAGCAGCTTTAAAAACATCACACAGTCCTAACTGAAAAGGGCTAGGGCCACAGTGGCTAGGAAAAACTCACATCAGCTGCATACATAAAAATCTTTTAAATATCCTAAAAACGTGCAGCACGAATGAAGAAAACCGGCACATTGCATGATCAACACACGTATTATAAGGTGTGTGAGAGGTGTGTGTCAGCACAGTCCGCTGTGCTGTGCAAATCCTTAAAGTATTGTGATGGCAAAAGCATGGCTGGGTGCAGATGGCAAGTCAGGGAGAGTGAGGAGTGGTGACAGTTGCACTCCAGCATGGTTCAAGGCAACCAGGCTCAGTGTGAGTACAATGCTTTCTTATAACATATTATAGGCATATTGGCCTTTTACACTGCACTGCATAAAGCCAAATCAGACAACATAAATTCACATATCTATTCATGGTGTGATATGTTTATTATCAGTATTATGGTTATTACCCTTTTTAACTAGTGGATACATTACTAGTGGATGTTCTAGTACTGCAGTACAGCACAGCCTGCAGAAATGTTTATTAAACACATGCGGTATAAGTGTGCACAGACTGAATGTCTATACTACAGTATCCCTACAGTACAGTACACTATAGAATTGCTAAGTACGGTATATGGTAAGACAATGCCCAGATCTCATAATGTGCAATGAATTAAATCAAATCTACTGTGGTTGTTAAGCACACATGGTTGTATCTGCAAAAGCACAATAGTCAGGCCAAAGTTGTTAAACAGATTCACTAAGTATAATATAATAATAGTTATGCTTATAATAAGCCCTAAAAACAAGTGAAGATATGGTGTATTGGTGTTTTTTCATAGGACAAAATCTTTAGTAAATATAGAGAAATATGGAACAGCTTCTGGGCAGCTACAATTCACATCTCCTCCAGTGCCCATGGGTTAGCTGCAGGGTCATCAACCAGGAACCACCATTCATTAACGTTTCACTCTTTTCATCCTGGAACGTCTCCTGGTGGCGAAGTAGTGACCGGGACGTCTCCCTGTCACCGTCATGGCCCCTTTTGGTACTATAGGGTTTTAAAACCAGCAACTAAGAAACACTTGTTACACAAAATGCTACCAGATGATTAATCAATAAGTCAAAGTAGGTGATTGACCTAGGTGATCAGAAATAAGTTTATTTTGTTTTTTAAGATCATGGTTCATAAATACTGATCTCTAGGCTGGTTATTAGCTTAATTATTTTATGGCTGCTTTTGTGAAATGTGACATAATTAATGACTGTGCTCCTCTTCAGAGGGGCCGGGACATAAACTGCAGTTCAACTAGACCAGGTTTAAGTCCATCAAACATTCACACTGGGACAGTTTAGAGATGGCAGTTGACCTTACCGTGTCTTTGGAATGTGGGAGGAAATGGAGTACACAGAGGAATTAGTTTAATCACTAACCAATGCATTATTGCATTCTAATCCATACACTGACATTTGGAAAGTCCATTTTTTGGTATCTTATGTGATTCATGAGTTGTAATAAGACATAGTGGAAGCATGTTTTTCTCCATATTTTCAAAAGTAGATTTATTTAAAAAGTCCAGTTTAAAATGCATTACATCTAAATTAAAAAACATATGTGACACGTATGCAAGGATAAGAGTATCTGGATTCTCTTGTGAACAATCCACAATGCAATTACACAACTTACAATAAAAGTGTAAGGCTGAATTCAATTCAAATGTGTACATCAGTTAAACTTAATTAACAATAATTCTGTTTTGGAGATATGATTTATTTAAGACATTTAAAGTCCAGTTCTCTTTTTAACATTTACATGTAGTCATATAGAACGATTTCCTACTGCTACAGTCTTACTGTCCAAGTAATTGCAGGATAGAAACCCTGCTCAAGGACCCAGTTGTTCAGTGCTGGAACTTGAACTCTAAACTTACTCACTTAGTCCAGTACCTTAACTGTTGCACCATCACGGTCAAATTTAAACTGTAATGTTCAATCATTATCATTAATTATTTATATAGCAACTCTCAGATTTCTGGGTCACCCCACAAGCACACAGCTTGGGACATTCATATGAGCACCATGAAAACAAAGACATGCACAGAAGTTCGACTACATTCTGATTATTTTACAGCAGCAGTTGAGAGGGGAGAGCATGGGTAAAGAGAGATGTTTTAAACATCAAAGCAAATAAACAATCATAGAAAGTTGTTCAGTTACGCAAATGAGATGCAAACTCAATTATTATGATTGAGTAGTAAGTGATATATTTATGAGGGTGAACAGAAGCATGTCAAACTGGACGAGAGTGCCCCCACATTGAATGGTGTATGATCACCCAAAACTGCCAAAAACACACTGACAGTAATGGGGCATGGATAGGATCAGATTGTTCAGCAGTTCTTGTGGGATCCTCTTCATATTCACTATTTTTATAAGCAGTGTATTTGTGATTTAAAGTTGTTAAGATGCCTGGACCTTTATATGGGGTGTAGGGTGCAAGTTACCAAAATGTGCTGACATGGAGACAATTCAGACAATCCAGTTCAGACATTTGCTTACTTAAAATAAAGTAACATGAGAAACAACTCAATCCAGAAGATGAAGTTCAGGAGGTTTGGGTTATGAGGACTAAGGTGTAGTAACTTTCCTGCTAATAAAGAAGCAGGTGTGCTACAAACAGTACGACTAAATTAGTGGTTTAAACTGGTTTATTTTTGCTAAAACGCTATTTATTACCGACAGATCCACTCAGTTAGAAAATGATATTAAAATATATTAGTAATATCTTATTTATACGAAGGTAGACATATAGATGGCAGATATTAATACGTTGATTATTAACTAGCTGAGTGCACCGTTTGTTTGTCCTGCCACTGTACAGTCTGACGGGTTTGTTTGTTTGTTTGTTTGTTTTGTGAAACAAGCTGTATTTACACATGTACTGGCTCGGCTTCAAGATTAACTTGTATTAGGAGATGTGAAAACAGTTTGGATAAATTCTGATTTAATTTCGTATTAACTACACAAACCATGTCGCAGAGCCGTGAGAAAACAACAACAAATCATACTGACTATTTGTATTTATAAATGCACGAAAGCAAATGACAATAATCCTTACCACCAAATGTGGAAAATCTAATTCCTAATTACAACGCATAATAAAAAAGCAAACAAGTAATGGGTGTAGTAAGATAGGCTACAGGTTCAGTGAAACTAACCCACTGGTAAGTTTCATATTCCACTCATTTTAATATTATAAACACTATAGGCCTATAACTTACAAAAAACTGTCGTCCTTCAAAGTCCACTTACGACGTCCAGCGCTCACACGTAGTTTTGTTTGTCATAGCCTCCGTTTTGTGTTGCGCTTTTGCTAGGTGAGTATTTGACCGGAGGATAGGATGCTTTAGCTGATTTCGGACAGCAGCAGCACAGAATGGCGCCTCCGAGAAGCAAGAGCGCAGCCGCGGCGAAGCCAATGTACAGCGCCGAGCCGATCTCCCGTTTACTAGTGTGAGGAACCTGCGGGTTGTAGAAGTCCGAGATGATGATGTTGGCCATCCAGCACAAGGGGACCAGTACGAAGAATCCGGCCACCACGTTGATCACTCCGGCCGCGTTCAGCACTCTGGTCTTCGTGCACTCCGTTTTGATGCAGTTGGTGCACTGCGCGCCAGCGATAGTGACCATGAGACCCAGCACCCCCAACACGGCCGAGATGATCGTGAGCGCCCGTGCCGTCTGAAGATCTTTGGAGAGCGCCAGAACCGAATCGTGCAGTTTGCACTGCATCTGGCCCGTGCTCTGTACCGCGCACGACATCCACAGACCGTCCCAGATTGTCTGCGCTACCACGATGTTGCCTTCAATGTGCGCCGACACTTTCCACGTGGGCAAGCCGCACGCCACCATCACCAGGAGCGTCCCGCCAATGGTCAGTGCCATAGCGAGGAACTCCAGACAAGCCGAAATCATCTTCACACGTGTTGTCTTAAGGTTATCAAAATGTTACGTGCAAAGTTTGGGAAGTAAATGGGTGACCTGGTTCAAACTGGATTATCCGTCAACAGAAAAACCTTTATTATATCGCTCTGTGTATCAGTCCAGTCTATGTACCATTTGTGCATCCCAAATCCTGGTGAGAATAAGTGTAGTAAGCTGATGACCGGACCGAGGGAATTATACACTTGACCAACAAAGAGGTCCGGACTGCTGCCAATGAGTTTTCACGGAATCCTTCACTGACCAATGAAAAGTGAGAAGCAGAAAACCCGGACAAACGGAAAACGGTGTCATGAGAGGATATTTGTGGTGGATGAGGAAAGTGGCAGGAAGCCAATGCATATATTGTTTGGCAGTCTTCCTTCAATTATGTCTTACTTAGGCAAAACAAACATAAATCCAAACACATGGCATACCAAATAAAACTCAAACTTACAGATTCTGGTCCAATTTGTATAACTATTTTTATTTGTAATTTCATAAAAATGTAGCCCTCAAAAATCTTTGTACAAATGTCCAGTAGCTTTTTCCACTTGCTTACTCAACCTGATTAGATACAGTGGTATTTATTAAGGACAGTGATTCAATATTACAGATCTGTAAGTGGCAAAAGTATGTAAACCCTGTTTTTCAGTACCTAATGGGACCCCATGTGCAGCCTAGTTAGTCAGTCAGCCTTGTCAGTCCTTGGAGGAACCTTAGCCCGTTCCTCAGTACTGAACAGCTTAACATGGTGGTTTTTGATGGGTTTCCACACATATAATGTGAGTAATATAATGTGTAGAATGTTCTTCTTTAACTTGACTACATACATATTGGATTGAGAGCTGGTGACTGTGGAGACAATTTGAGAACAGTGATTTGAATGCCATCCAATTGCAGAGTAAAGGGGACCTTACATCCCAAACCTGCTCTACTGGGCTGAGATTTGGTGACTATGGAGGCCAATTGAGTACAATGAACTCACTGTCATGTTCAAGTTTGGGATAATCTGAGATTTGCTGCGATATCCTGCTGAAAGTAGCCATCAGAAGATTGTAGTCAGTGTGTCCAGTGTTGCTCTTCTGCACTCTGTTAGACATGTCTACCTTGGAGCTCCATCTTGTAGATGTAAAGTCAGAGACAGTGGCTTATCTGTTGCTGTACAGTTTGTACTAATTTTTCATCAGTGCTCATGAGATGTTGCCTACAGGATGCTGTTGGCTAGATCTTTTTGAGTGGTGGATTTTTTCCGTCCAGCAATGACACTTAGGTGTTTAAAAACTCCAGTGCTGTATCCGGCCACTTATATCAACACAACACATACTAACACACCACCATCACATCAGTGTCGGTGCAGTGCTGAGAATGATCCACAACCCAAATAGTACCTGATCCATGAGGGTCCTGACCATTAGAGAACAGAGATAAGAGGACTAATAAAGTACATAGAGAAACTCAATTATCTAGTCAAATAAATGTGGAATATGGAAATATGGAATGAAATAGCATAAAAATATGGATTATCGACATAATTTAGTCCAGTACACATGCAGGATCTCCCATCTTCTGTGGGAAAATCCTTGGCAGCACATCATCCTTAGCCACCCGGAGGGTGGAGAAATTACATAGTGGGTCAGGCATGACAAGTCAGGAAGGTTAGACATGACCTGAGACGCTGTTTTCTGTTAGAAGTGTGACCAAAAGCCTGGATTGTAGTAATTCACTCAGATAATGTAGAGATTTATACAGTATATTAAGTTAAGTCAAATTTATGAAAATGATGCATTGTCTTAAAAGGCCTATCCTGAATTGAGCAAGCCTAAGGCAACAGTGGCAAATCCCTGAATATAGGAGGCAGAAACCATTTTAAGAACCAAGACTCAAAATGGGACCCATCCTGCTTCGGTGGCCTAGATGTTAATTGAAATAATTAAGTTGTAGTAATAAGAAAATAAGTAAATAATACAATTTAAATTAATAATAAGAAATTGTAATTCATAATAAAATTTTAATTAAATAATAAAATATATTTAATTCCACAGTGGTAAGTCCCTGAAGGCACATTGTCACCTGATAACTAAATGATGGAGGAAGTTACTCCACTCTGGTGGGACTGGTTTCTGTTGATGAAGACCAGTAGATTGATGCTGAGGTGGAGGAACATCTAATGTGTGGTGCTGGAACTGGTACAGGAACATCAGCTTGGAGAGGAAAGAGAAAATGTGGTTACTTAATAGTTAGGAGCACAGGGTCTATTAATAATCACTGATGCCAGGTGCAGCATGAAACTCCGGCAGCACTAACTATAGTAGCATAGCTAGAAGGGGAAGAACCAGAAGGTAACACAGGCAAGAGGCAAGAGCCAACCTGAGCCCTGCGTCCCGCCCGGTCTAAATCTATTATTCTATCTATCTATCTATCTTTTTATCAGTGCAGAATTTAATTGGTAAGAGACGATAGATATTTACATCTACAATATGTAGTCTTGTGAGTGCCAAGATAAGCAAGTGAGAAAATCCGCTCCTAAAAAGACAAAATATCATACAGTAGTTTCTGTCAGAAACCACATAGCTGGTCTTTGTCAGGGAAGCTGCAGCTATTCTGAAATGTACAAGAACCTTAAGGCACAGGAAATCCCCTTGTCACTATTAGCTATTAAGAGAATAGGTCAGCACTTTGAGACAACAGGTCATGTTAAAGAAATGGCCAAGTGGCTCTCCAAGCAGAAATGACCACCTGCTTAAAGTTGTACTTTAGAAAGACAGGAAATAAGCCTTTAAAATCTGTTAGTGAAATTCAAGACCTCAGAACACAATACTCTTTCCAGAAGAACAATAATCACAAGGTTATACAGGTTGTGTGTGCATCAATGCTAGAATAAAGGTTTTAGCAGAATAAGGGGTTCAGCAGAGTTGTGTGGACTAATGAATCGAGATTTGAGTCACTAAAGTTAAGCATGGAGGTAAAGGTGTCATTGTGTGAAGAGTCATTTCAGCTGCTTCACTGTGAAAGTAAATTAATGCTGTGGAGTACAGGAAACTATTACAGAAAGGCTTGCTTCCCTCAATTGAGAATTGTTTTCTAAAGAAGTACGATGACATGTTATTTTTTTAACAAGACAATGCATCCAGTCACACTGTGAAGACCACCAAGAAGTGGCTTAAGTCCATGAGGCTCACATTTTGGTCTGATCAGATTTGAGCCATCTAGACAATATATGGTTTAACTGGGAAACCATTACCAGTGAATGGAACAACATTCATATATTTCTGATTCAAGTTGTCTAAATCTTGCTGATTTCCTGACCAATTTATTTTTCTAAAGACCTAAAAAGCTTTATATTAATACTTAAAGCTTAATATTGCTCTGGATATCTCAGCTGGAGCACCCTGGGTTCTTTCTGTATGGAGTTTCTCTGTGTTTCCTCGCACAGTCCATGGACGTGTGTTAGGTTAACTTGAGTTTTTAAAGTGTCCCTAGAGTGTTTTGTGCCCTACGATGGATTGGTGCTAGGTCTTGGGATGAAAGCTTTTCTGCGTCCCTGACCAAGGATTAAGCGGATAAGAAAACGAATGAATGAATGTTATTTCTTTTTTATAAGTGGCCATAGGATAAACACACCCAAAACAATGAAATATACAGTGTGTAGCCTTTATAGTACAAACACAATGTGAACACCATGTATACTCTTCCTTCCTCTCCTTTTAAGATAAAAGCAGAATACAGAATATCCAGGAAGACGGGTGATTTGTGTCACGTCTTTGTTGTATTGTTTGACACAGCTGCAGAGAAAGAAAGAAAGAAAGAAGAGGTGGAATCTAACATTCTGAAAATGATCAGTAAAAAAACTTGTAGACCTGTCATATTAACATAATCAAAGTTTACAGGATGGCACAGACTCATAAACTCACTGGCCATTAATACAAACATACAGCAGATCTTCCCATGTCGAAATGTAAGTGGTTGAACTATTATAACAAACAAATCAACCACAGTTTTATTTAAAATTACCAAATTAAACAGAGGGTTTTGAGCCTGTGCTGTGACGTCAGTGCTACTTTGTAAACGTTAGATTTGGTTGCACCATTGGCTTTAGTTTCCGTACGGTCTTTTAAAGTCTCAGCGAAGTGTTTTCGACCTTGAAGCCGCTTCTTGCCTTATCCTTCCTAGTACCATGTGCAGTGTTATTCTGTTGCTGACCTTTGTTTTTGATTCTTACCTGCTATTTCCAGTTAAACCTTGTTCAGACTGATGCTTGCTTGCATAAAGCATGTGTAAGATGTTATCTAGTGTGCCAGGCATGTTTTCAACAGCACATTCTTCGTTGTTCTCAATGTGTTCATGGAACAGAATTGGCTATTACAGTAATAAGCAATAATTGTATTATAATCAGTGATACAATTTAGTCATTAATTATCACGTTCTTATTACAAGACATAAATTCTGCTATTCTTGTACAATGCTTTCAATTCAGTGATTAAAAACAGTTATTATTGTTAGGAGACCTACCTCGCATTCCCGTGCGAGCCACCGTCCTCACTGACTGCCGTTACAGAGCAATCGATAAGCCGGTTTATATGCAGCACCTAATTGACGGAGTGATGACGAACACCTGAGGCTCTCGTTATTTAAGCACCAACCTCAGTGCTGCTCGTTGCCATGTCGTCACAATATGCTCGGCTTTTCACTCAGCTTGCACTGCAAGACAGCGATATTGAGACTGGCCCATTTATCACGCCTAGTCGGTGACATCCTGGGGCTTCTAGTGCTGATGGATATGTAGGAGTGAAACCCTCGAGGTAACTTAGCCTGTTAGGGACGTATCAGGGTTCCCCGAGGCTCTGCCTCTCACCCGCACACCGCTTAGCAACTCCGCTCGGGTGGCTGCTCCATTTGGGACACGGCTTCTTCTCGCGCCTTCGCGCTCGCGAGCACACGCTCGCCCCCTGGTGCTTCGGGCCGTTTAGCCATTTGGGACTCAGCACCCCCCGTGGCCGAATCATCAACGCACTTGCAAAGGAGATTTCCCCTTTCGGGAAACCGCCTAGTCGTGTATTTTCCTTTTTATTTTCTGTACTCTGGGTCGCCTTTTGCTCCACCTTGTGTTACCCCTGACCCTTTTGACATCGTTTGTCCCTATCCCGCATCTTTGGGTCCTCACTCCAGTCCCGTAACAATTATTAATAACAAATTATTAAATAACAAATTATAAACAAAACAAAAAAGCACAAATTGTGCCAGCAGCCACCTCAACTATACTGTTTACAGAAAAAGAAGTATGCAGTGGTCAGTCCTTCCCCAATCCTAACATACTTTAATCAAAAAGTATTAGAAAAGCAAATATACAGTGGAAGGAAAGAGAACTCTCCACAATGGCAGGACATAGAGATGCTCACATCACAACCGGCTCACAAAAAATGACAACTGAGCAAAATGTCTTTTATGTTCCACTAAATGGACTAAGCCAATTTTAATCAAGCAACACAGATTATTCCATTTTGTTTATATTTTTTTTGGAAATGCCATTAGCAAGTTTAGTATAAACAATGGCACAGCTGTGTACGTGTTAGAGTGGGGTGGGGTGTTTATATCATTATGAGGACCAAATGTCTCAGTGAGGATAGAGAGATCTGACATTTTTACCTTTTCTAGACATTTTGTTGATCACACAGTAATGAAAAAATGCACCTTTCTTTTCAAAAACCAAAATAGGTGCATTAATTAGCTACAGTAATGTTTTGCCAACAAAAAGTCCCCACAGTGATTGAAAGACAGTGTGTGTGTGTGTGTGTGTGTGTGTGTGTGTGTGTTCCAGGTGTTTCCTCTATTCTGAAGAGAGTTTAATGGATTGCTAATGTTTTTTTTTTCTTGTTGGCTGCATTAGGTCTTACATGACTTTAAACATATTTCATTACTAGATAAAATACATAATCAAATGTTTGTTGGGAGAAAACGATTTACAGCCCCAAATCACGTTTGGACGGTATAGAAAAAGCTAATTAAAATAAATAAATTTAAAATGCAGTGTTGCTTACATTTACTTTAAAGTTAATTTCATTACAGACAGTATGAACCTGAGATATTACATGTTTTATCTGGTCTCCTTGTCTTTATTTCATTTGTTAATAAACGAGATACAAATAACGAGGTCAAACAGGTGTCATTAATACAGGTAACGAGTGGAGGACAGAAAAGCTTCTTAAAGAAGAAGTTACATGTCTGTGAGTGCAAGACATTTTTCTTGTTTGTTAGTGACCAAATATTTATTTTACACCTTAATGTACAAATAAATTATTTAAATGTTTTACAATGTAATTTCCTGGACATTTTTCCCATTTTGCCCCTCATAGTTGAAGTGTACCTATGTCGAAAATTACAGACCACTCTCATCTTTCTAAGTAGAAGAACTTACACAATCAGTGGCTGACTAAATACTTTTTAGCCCCACTGTAATGTAGGATGGATTAACAGGGGATTGTATCCTGAAGATATCCTATCGTCTCTTATTTCCCTTTGACTATTGTTTCCTTGAGATGGTGACTCAGACTGAACCCCATTAGTCTTTTCTTTATTTTTCTTTCTGTTAAACAAAATGAGAAAAAAAAATTCAGGAAATCACATTGTAGGATTTTAAAAGAATTTATTTGTAAATTATAGTGGAAAATAAGTATTTGGTCAATATCAAAAGTTCAATTCAGTACTTTGTAATATAACATTTGTCGGCAATGACAGAGGTCAAAGGTTTTCTGTAAGTCTTCACCAGGTTTTCACACACTGTAGCTGCTATTTTGGCCCATTCCTCCATGCAGATCTCCTCTAGAGCAGTGATGTTTTGGGGATGTCCCTGGGCAACACGGACTTTCAACTCCCTTCACAAATTTCCTATGGAGGATGAGGTCTGGAGACTGGCTAGGGCACTACATGACCTTGAAATGCTTTTGACGGACTTATTCCTTCTTTGCCCGAGTGGTGTGTTTGGGATTATTGTCATGCTGGAAGACCAAGCCACGTTCTATCTTCAATGCTCTTACTGACGGAAGAAGATTTTGGCTTAAAATCTCACAATACATGGCCCCAATCATTCTTCCCTTAACGTGGATCAGTCCTCCAGCCCCAAAGCGTCATGTTTCCACCACCATGCTTCACAGTAGGTATGGTGTTCTTGGGATGCAAC
>JAUZSU010002520.1:0-11508 GCA_034780255.1 Parotocinclus maculicauda
TTAGGTTTGTTGTTTTACTTAACTATTTCAATTAACATCTAGTCCACCCACGGAGGATGGGTCCCTTTTTGAGTCTTGGTCCTCCCAAAGTTTCTTCCTTCTATATTCAGGGAGTTGTTCCTTGCCACTGTCTCCCTTGCTCAATTTGGGTTTGTCCTTTAAAAATAATATACTAATGTAAAGCTGCTTGAAGACAATGCTCCGTTGTAAAGATCACTATATAAATAAATTGGATTTAGACTTGACTATAACATATTGTTGACAATTGGACCCAAATAATTAAAATGTGGGTGTGTCACCTCATAATACTCTAGCACCATTCATGATCAAATGTCTTCATATTGTAGAAGATCAAATTGGCATCCAGATGAAGTTGACAGATACTGTTATTCCTCAAGTGTAAGGGGAGATCACACTAAATACACTGCTCACAAAAATTAGGGTTCACTCATTTTGATATATCCCACAATTTTTGTGAGCAGTATACTTTCCGCTGTAGCCTACAGAAGCTGTTATAAATGCACACTGCTCACAAAAATTAGGCGATATTTCAAAATAAATATAAAGTAATTAAAGAGAAACATTTGATTTTTTTTCATATAATAAAATCATCAGAAAAGTAAATGAAAAGGCAAAGAAAATTGTTCGCTTACACAAATGAGTTGCACACTCAATTATAATGATTAAGTAGTAAGTGATGTATTCATGGGGTGAACAGAAGCATGTTAAACTGGATAAGGGTGCCACAAATTGACTGTTCAGTAGGGTGTATGGTCACCCAAGACTCCTAAAATACACTGACAGTGATGGTGGCATAAACAGGATCAGATTGTCCAGCAGTTCTTGTGGATCAGTACAGTTCAGTACAGTGTATCTGGATTTCCAGCTCATCTGCTATGACAGAACGGTTATCTGTAGTATGCATTAGGCTATAAATATACCAATATGTTTACGAGTAAAGTGAAAATGCTGCCCATGTGGCAAAAAAAATCCTGTCTAAGCAGCACAATTCAAAACACTTCGTTAATCTGTGGTGGCAACCAGTGTTGGGGGAAACACAGTAAAAGTAATGCACTGCTGTTATCTACAGGCTGTAACATCCTGTTCCTGATTACAAGCAACTTTCTTTTTATTACTACTATAGTAGGGGCTGAGATCATTCATGAAAATGTTTCTATTTTGTATTTGTCTTAAACTTAACACAATGTTTTTTTTCTATTAGCAGTTATGCAATCAGTATAATATAGTGCTCACAAAATTTGATTATGTGAGCAGTGTAATTCAAGAGATTTGTTGAATCTTTTAGGCGTTGGTTAGTATTTGATATGTTCAGAGTACACTTGAGCTGGCATGAACTCCACAGGTTTGGTGCAAAATCTGATGATCCATGTTATACTGCTTGATTACACAATATTTCAAAGTGTATGTTGTGCATGTTCCTGAATGATTGGCTTTCTGCTTCTTGAAGCGAATGAAAGGCGTGACAGTCAGCACGTCTTGATAGTCTTTAAGCAGATGATGCAAAGCTTTGCAGTGGGATTTGGGTCATAATATTTATAATATCAAGACACTATATTAAATTTAAGAAAAATGCACAAAAAGCATTTTCACTAGTGGCACTTACTGTGTGTACTTTTAAGTACAGGCGTGTCTAGTACCCCCAAATTGAGTCCCAACACGCCTAAACATAGTTAAAAAGTTGGTTTTGTTTTGTTGTTTTAAAAGTTTCTTCCATAGAAATATATGGTTCGAACATAATATTTAACATGATTTAAAAATACAGAAACCCCCTTGCTTCACAAATGGTATAATCCCAGTGATGGCTTTGTCACACTTTCTCACAGATTCAGCATTAATTTAATGTAATTTTTCAGATTTGTGCAGCGTTTCCGCTTCCAAAAAGTCAAAATTTCTTCCTTCACACGTGCAGGAAAGGCAGTTTAAATAACCTTAAAATATATTGTTTTTTGTTTTCTTTTTTTAGCTACAGGGCCTGATCTTATTGGGCCCTGAAGCCCTGCTTATGTAATCACTTCTGCTTTTAAGGAGTAACAGAATTAGGAAATTCGAAAATTTGTTTGTTGACATAAATTGTGATTGAATCATTTATACTTTTTAACACTGTCCATAACTTTTTACTGCTTTATTTAAACGTACAAGTAAACGTAAAATTCTAGATTTAGTAGCTTCTATGTTACAGAATGTATGAACCAGCTCTTGGAAATATACTGCTTACACAAATAGTGGATATTTCAAAATGAAATATTCTATAATGAAATAGCTCCTATTTCTTTGTGAGCAGTATAGCAGCACCTGGGTTTGAATCATGGTTGGACTTTGTGGCAATGGACTATGGACCAGATGGTCCAGAATTCAAATCCCACCTCTGCCAAACTGCCACTGCCACAGTTGGGACCTTGAGCAAGGCCCTTAACCATTGTACCACTATCAGTTGTAAGTTGCTCTGAACTGACATAAAAGCAAATTCTTAGCAACATCAAGGTCCAGTTTTGGGATGATGCCATGAACTGGTGAATTCCTTGTCAACCATAGCATCAAATGTCCAGAATCCAGTCTCAGGTTAGCAAAATGATATCTGAAATAGAATAAGTGACATATTTATGTGTGTGTTTATCTACATATATAGTCAAATATTCACGTGTGAGACTTAGAAGAGGATGGTAGATTGTTGGTGTTCTTATTTTGCTGACAGCCTGGAGACAACCACCATGTTGAAGGACAGGTTTCAACAGGAATGACCGAGACGAGAGAATACTGATTTTTCTGCAGTGTGTCTATGTGTGTGTGAGGCGGGTTAGGGGGGATGTGTACTCTATTTCTCCTGCAGCTACACCAATAACCTCTCCATTCTCCTGGCATGCCCGTGCAAGAGACAGCTAGAATGAGACGCTGTCCCTCATCTAGTGTGCCTTCAATGCAGCTGATTCGAGCATCACCCAGCTGCTCTGCCAGCAATGAAATGAACATTCAAATCCTCTGTGTCAATATTTGCTGACGAGCTCTGTCCAATGCTCTGATATTGAAAGCTGCCGTCACGCTCCAGAGGGTGAGGGACCGTGCAGCAGCCAGACATTAATAACAGGATGACAAGGGATGAGAAAGTCAGGACAATATCGCTTCCTTTGGTGCCAGCATCCCAACCACGTCGCAATGAGTCATTGCTTCCATCTGAACAATACTGCATGGTTTGCTGCATAACTAACAGGAACGTGGGTGAATGTGTTGTTAGTTTTAGTTTAACGCTCTCTGTACAGGCCTATAGCACGGCTGTACTGCATGTAAAGGAGGAATCTGGTACAGTGGCGTATATTGGTGGTTCCCAAACTTTTCTCCATGTAGTGCCCCCCTTCGAGTATCTAAGAAAAGCTGTGCTTCCAGACACACAAGAGAGGGATTGCAAATCTCATCCCTTGTTGCCTTGTTATTGATATCTGAATTGTTGAAAGACAAGAATAAGCTGGAGCGAACTACTTAGCTGGCTGATCTGACGGAAAGGACACAGAGGTGTGGCCTACAACATGGCCTTTTTGGGTGAAAAGTAATTTTATGTACATACTTTTTACCCATTGTGTGTGCTATGTTGAATTTTTCGCATGTGCTAATTGTATTTTGACAAACTCAGAGCACCTCAGAGCAGTCAAAGCCTCCTGCACCCCCTGTTTAGAACCATGGGCTTACACGAACCTAATATCTATAATGTACTGTGTTTACTGTAAAGGGTGTCTCATTGCCTTTGATCTTTTAATGAAACAGTGCCAATGCCTAAAAGAAGTTTTGAGCAGTGTTTACAAAAAAGTAGCGTAATGAAATCTTGCCAGTGTTATTTAGTGGCTGGGACTGGCAAGTGAAATAAGCTTTAGTGGGGGGTGCACACCCTGTACCCATCCCTTCCATGGAATTCAAGTAGGCAGAAGGGAAGTGCTTTAGGTACTGGTTTATTGGACTATTGATCCTTAACCCTTAGTTGTTTGGATTGTATGTTGAATCACCGGAGGTAAGGGTATCAGCTTAAAAGTAAATAACAGGTCTGTTGCTGTTGATGTTGGTGTTGCAATGACAGGGGAAGAGCCCTGCCATCCAGCCTCCAATCACTCAGACCAACTGTGCCTGCGTGACGCCTGAACCAGATGTAAGACACTGTCAGGACTCAAACATGGGTCACATTGGTGGTGGCCTAGTGAACTGCTTCTGTGCTACCCGCGCAACGACAATGATAACGTCAACGGTAATGTTGACAAAATTTCTTTGAGCAGCTGGTCTTTTTCGTGCTCAAATTGGCTAATCTTTGTGAGGTAACTTAAGCCATTACCCTCCCAGCCTGGCAGTTGAAAACCATGTCAGGGATAATCATTGTGACAATTTTTTTAACTGCAGTGGTGCTTAAGAGTTTGTGAACCCTTTAGGATTGTCTGCATTTCTGCATACCCATATCACCTAACTCACCATCAGGTTTTCATACAAATCCCAAAAGTAGATCAAGAGAACCCAATTAAACAAACAACACAAACTATTGTACGTTGGTCATATTACATATCTATAAGTGGCAAAATTCTGTGAACATCTATGGTTGAAAGTTAATTTAAAAAAGAAATTAGTATGAGTCTGCTGTTTTTAGTAATCATGTGTAAATGGTCACCCTTTTATATGAAAAGAATGGGGATTTATCGTAGTCTGATCTTCACCACACATTTATGGAAGTTTATCAGATTTCTATTGACCACAGAATAAGAGTTGTTGAGGCTCATCAGGTTGGAAAAAGTTACAACCCTTAAGAATTGGGACGCCACCAATCCACAGCCGGACAAATTGTGTACAAATGGAAATTCAAGACCACGGTTAGCCACCCTAAGAGTGGTCGACCAACGTGACAGAGCAGTGCAACATGAGGTCACAAAGGAAGCCAAAGTGAATTCTAAGCAAACAAACAAAAAACTCTGTCACATTGGCTGATGTTAATGTTCACAAGACCATCATCAGGGAAATACAAAACATTGATGCAGTCAGTGTTTGGCTTAGTGGTTACAGTTCAGGACAAATAATTGAAAGGTTTCTCTGACAAACCACCAATGCTTGACCATTAACCTTTAACTGCTCAGTTCACGTGAATCTTGATTTGGATAAGGATGTCTGCTGAATGCTTTAAATGTACTGATGATCAAGGCTTGGAATGGTGAAACTACAGAAGGCTCGCTGTGTAAACGAATGGGCCCCGACTCGGGCACTGTCACTTTGTCAGTGAAAATGGGTATCTGTGAATAGGAGTGAGAGGAAAAGAGAACAATAAAGGAGAACGCTGGGCTGGAGAGGGGCTTTGCTGTTGATTAAGACTGAGAATCCAATTGCAGTGAGTAGAGTGCACCCGGTCTTATCGCAGCACACTCGCTCCTTTCAAGGCTCAGTGTGTCAAGGCCCAGTTTTTCATGTGCCACAGCTCCTGCCATTTCCTCTTCAACCCTGCCTCACATACCCTCAGCCTAATTAAATGCTGAATACAAAGTGCAGGCTATAAACAAAGCTGTACAATGTCTTTGTGCTTTCACAGTGAATTCACTCATTCTATTGAAGACTTGAAGTTCCACTGGACGTTTTAGTCCCCTGTGACACAGCCATAAGGCACTGAGACTCTTTTCAGGCTGGCTATTGATTGCGAGCACTTTTGTTTCAAAATACCTTAGTGGAAAATGCTGGGTAATCCTAAATCAAACTGAAATACTTTACTTCAGCCATAAAAATCTAAGTTGTATAAATCGTGAACACAGCGGTAACACTATTAGGTAAAATTATGCCAAGTGTTTATGATTACACAGTTATTTATTAACCCCCACAGTTATTTATTACTGTAGTATTTATATTTAGCCATTTTTAATAATTTGCCATTGTTGTTTTAGAGTGTCTTGACTAAGCAGTTATGGTTCAAGGGCCTTGCTCAGCAACCCAACAGTGGCAGCTTGGCAGTGGAGGGATTTAAACTGTAGACCTCAGGTCCATATTTCCTAGGCCATTTATTGGGTGGTCCTGCTGGTTTTACCCCACCACCCCCTTATCTCCCGGGCCTGTCCAGGTTGTAATGTGAAGGCACTGAGTGCCCCAGGCATAGGGCACACAGGCCGGAGGGCTCTTTCTGTCTCACTCGAGATCCACAGGAAGTTTGAAGACAACATGAAAGCAAAACTGCATTAATTACCAGCATTTATTTTTTGTATATGTATATGTTATTTTATCATTTGTCTTAAATCGCATCACAAATTTTGCATAACTTTGCATCAGAAGCTGCGGATTCGATATTGATTACCAAGGAAATCGATACTGGATCAGTACTAAGCATTGGTTAATAAATCCCGCTTTCTGCTAAATGAAATAAGTTGAGAACTTTTGATATCCTAAGCAGACTGACCACTTTTTCAGTAATACCAACCAACCTAATGCTCAGAAAATAATTTAAACTGCCTGCTGATCTGGTTGTTTATTCATGACAGATGACGGCTGGAGCTTGGGATTAGGAGCTAGTTGGGGATTTACTGATCTTTTGTTAATAAATGAAGGCTGTGAAGGTTTCAGAAAAAAGTTATGACCTGTGCTTCTTTTGTTTTAATGCCCTGTTGCATGGTAGCTCCTCCTTGAAACCTCTCTTATAGGAATAATTCCTCCCAGCAGATGAAAGGCTGCCTGCGTGGAACCGCAGTTGCTCCATCGTATCCTGCTGGGTGCTGGTACACTCGAGCTCAGGGGCAGCGCTCGCCTCTGTGTGCCTACATCTTTGTGCCTGCATCTGTCTCTACCCTATTGTTTGGAGGAGTCCATCTGCTGGCCTCTCTCCACCACAAAAAACACTATCTCTCTTTCCCTCATTCTCCTGCGTCTCGAGCCCCCTCGACTCCCCTCCCCCTGCATCTATCAGAGCGTGCCAGCTGTCCCCTTTCCCTCTCGCCCCTCCCTCTCCCTCTCTCTTTGCCGTTATATACACAACTCTCTACCGCTTGTAACCCCCTCTGCCCCGCCCCATGCGTTACTCCCACAGGGGCTATAACACAGTCATATAGAGTGGATAGTGCCAGACGATCCGTCCAGTACAGCACAGCAATAAAACGCACTCTGCAGACTTTTTAACTGCTAACAAAAAGTCATGTCACTATGTTCTAGCATTTCTATATACACTCACTGAACTCACTGTTAACACAAACATCAGCAACTATATGCATTTAGGCATAGAGACATGGTCAAGATGACCTGTTGATGTTTAATCTGAGGATCAGAATGAGGAAGAAAGGTGATTTATGCCTTTGTGGTTGGTGATGGACCTTCCTAGTTTTTCAGAAACTGCTGATCTGCTGGGATTTTACACATGTACGTCTGTACAATTTACAGAAAATGGTCAGAAAAAGAGAAAATATCCAGCGGAAGCAGGTCTCTCTAAAAATGCCTTGTTAATGCCAGAGGTCAGTGGAGATGTAAGCTGATAGAAAAGCAAAAGTAACTCAAATAAGCACTCGTTACACTCGAGGTATGCAGAAGAGCATCTCTGAACACACAGCATGTTGAACCTTGAAGCAGAAGGGCTGCAGTAGCCAAAGACCACACTAGGTGCCACGCCTGTCAGCTAAGAACAGTTGGCCCAGTTCACTCGGGCTCACCAAAATTGGACAATAGAAGATGAAAAAAACTGTGCCTGGTCTGACGAGTCTCGATTTCTGCTGCAATATTAGGATAATAACATCAGAATTTGGCAAACAGAGGAATGTTTCCAGCACCTTGTTGAACCTTGTTGCCTCAATAAATGAAAGCAATTCTGAAAGCAAAAGGGGTTCAGCCCGGTACTAGCGAGGGGAACCTAACGAAGTGGCTGGTGAGTGTTTATTACAGTTGGGGCCAGGAGCCTGAGTGCGCTTGGGAGATGCTTGGATTTGTATAGTATATAGTGGATTGGTAAAGAAGAATTTATACTGCAGCAGGACAATGACAAAAACACATCTTATAGCTTTGCGACAACTATTTGAAGACCAAAGAAGATAAAGGACTGTGTAATGGACTGTCCTGAACAGTCACCTAATCTAAACCCCCTCCAGCAGTTACGGGGGCATGAAGACAGAGAAAGCCAAGCATTCAGTAGCATCACAATATGCTGTTTGGAATATTGTGAACGTATGCTGGTATATCATCAGATTTTGTACAAAGTCCATGTAAGCTTGACTGCACGCTGTCCTTATGGCAGCAGTTCTGAAAAAATCGCTCTGAACTGTATGTATTGTTTTCTAATATATATACATTTAGCATACGCCCTTATCCAGAGCGACTTACAATTGATGCAATCTTACAATCCAAGCTATTGTGGGTTAAGGGTCTTGCACCCTTGGCAGAGGCAGGATTTAAACCCTGGACCTTCTGGTCCAGAGTCCAGTACCTTAACCACTATGCTACCACAATCCCGTATATACATTTCACTCAGTCATTAAGCCAGTAATATGATTTATAATGCTGAAGCTATGAAATGAAAGAAAAATCCACATTAGAAATATTATATTATATTTAATGGTCTCACACTTGAGTCCCCCACTGTATATCTGGAAGACTTAACCTGAATAGTAGCCAACTTTTTTTACTTAATGTTGAACATTGCATCCTGAGACCCACATTCAGCTTTGAATCTGATTCAGTTTGTAACAAAAGACTTGGCAGAGATTGCAATCCTTTTTTTATTTCCATGGTGATTGTGAGATGCAGAAATCTAGGCAATGAGCTGCTGTAATTCTCAGCAGATGTCGTTCGTCTTTGCTGAACAAACAAGTTAATAGTGACATTTGCTTTGTCCATGCTGGGGACTGTTCCAGCACTTCAGGCTCATAAGCAGATCTGTCCCCGAAGCTTAAGGACTCACGGCCCATAGCAAAAGCACAGCTTATCTTATAAAATATGAAGTAGACATTTTGCTGGCTTGTGAAAAAAAAAGTAGCAGAACACCAGAGAAGAGGGAAATAAAACACATTGAACTGAGACAGTAATGATAGACATTAACCAGACAATAATTAACACCGCGTATAACGGCCAGTGCACAGATCCTCTGTCATTTCTCATCTCCTTATTACCTCCCATTAGGTAGCAACACTTGCAATGAACAGTGTCGCTATCACTCCATAACTCCTCTCATGCCTTTCACTTCATATAGTAAGTCTGACCTTTCTGCAGTCCCTGATTGTTGCCATGGTGAGTCAGTCTGGCCGCAGTCTCCCCGGGACGGGACGGCCGAGGACAGAGGTGAACAAATAAATGTCCTCATTATGTCAGAGGCTGCAGGATTCCATATCGCACCCTTCAGAGTCACTCTTCTGTACAGCTAAGACTCATGTGCTGGAGCAGCAATTCTGTCACATTTCATAGGCTTCTGTTAGTAAAAAAGCCAGCAATGTATAGCAGTGCTAATAGATATACAGGTGTGCGGCATATAATGTCCGTTCAAACAATTATCCGATTAGGTCATTATACTTAATTAATAAGATTGATAACCTACTTAAGCCATATCTTACCTTGCCAGATATGCTAGCTGTTGCAGTACAGATGTCGTACAGTTTTAATGACACGTAATGGTGCAGCCTGTGGTGCAGAAAGTTTTATTAAACACAATGTTTTATTAAATACGTGCGCCAGTGTGAGCAGTCTTAAAATCAATATGTGGTGGTCAGTGTTGATGTTAAATAAATCACTGTATGGAAAACACTGCAGTACCTTGGCTGATTCGTCAATATCCCGTACACTATAGTATCCTGTGTAGTATTGCTAATTACAGTACAGCTCTGGAACAAAAAAATATAGTATCAGTTTCTGTGGTTGCACTATTTGTAGGCATTGTATGATTTTGAGCGAAAGGGAACATTTTGACAAGAGCATTTATTTATTGCTGTAAACTGGTCAGTGCAGCGTTTTTAGACCTTGATTAAATTAATTTAATTATAACTAATACTACTGCTATAACTTAGGGAATTCTAGAAATTGGTATTGCAATCACAGCTTTTAGTGGATTTTAGGTTGTCTAAACAAAATTTACCCAGCTTATGTGACTTCAGCATCTCTTCAGCATCTTTTCTTACTGGCAGAATGAATGCAAACCAAACAAGGCCCTGAAACCAGTGTAGTTTTAGGGAGAGCTAAGTGGTGGGTAGTTCACAATTTCACAAAACATAGAGTCACAATAACCTAATTGCAATGTAAAATAAAGTTTAGGGTAAAGACCAGATAGTACTCAACTTGTGTGCTGTTGGCGTCCTTAGTAAGGGGGAATAAGGTTATAAAAAACATTGGCTCTAATATTTGAATTTATCATGATGATTTTGGTGTGGTCATGGTTTTGCAAGGGTTAGAGCTATGTTATCTGTACCTGAATTCAATGAAACACCTAGAAATAAGTGTTAGGGTGAGAATTTCTATCTGACAGTAGAGAGATGTATAGCAGACAGTGTCTGAAGGTTGGATAAAAGCCTGAGTTATACAGCCTTCTGGACGTGCTTCTGAATGGTGGATAAATGGGCTGAGGGGACGGTAGTTCAATAAACTCATATTCCTAAACATAAACAAATGATTGAACTCGCTACACATATTTCAAGCAATAAGTCAACAGTTGCACGGAAGATCGGAGCGTGACTCTTTCGACTCTGTTGCTTTCAAGACGTGTGAGGAAGATATCTAAGGTTGTGTCACAAACTGCAGATTGGCATACTAAGACCCCATTTAGACTTTTTTCAGCGTGTCTTGTATTTGGATTGCATCCTCATAGAAACTAAAGGCAACCAGTTTAAGGACCCACAAAACTCATGTTTATCTGCTGCAGTCAGTTTGGTTGCATCCATTATTTAGCATCAGGTTATATCAAGAGGCTTGATGTTAGAAGTATTCTGAAAAAAAAAATTCAATAATAATTGGCTCTGGACATCTCTAATAAATCAGCCACCACTGTGAGCCTTATAACGTATTGATGTATTTGTCTGTAGTGATTAGTTAGCAGCTAAGGGTGAATGGAGTTACTCACAACTTTCCAATTAGTAGTGTAGAACTTTACCCTTGTCCCACAAGACAAAGTATGTGCCTCCATCAGTTACTTTGACCTGTTTAGTATTTATATCTGGTCTAAGTGCTTCAGTATTCCTACCTTAAGTTATAGTGTGATAATTATACTGAAGGCAATGGGGTAGTTTGCACTCCTCTCCCTTGTTTGTTGGACAATGGAGAACCTCCCACTCTTCAGAAAATTCCAGTTCAGATTTTCAGAATTTCATGGCAGGTCCCTGCTGAGGAAGCCTAATCTGATACTGCAGTCAGTATCATCTGGTGCTCAAAATAAGGCAAAACAATTTTAATCATCAACGTAACAAAGCTTTGAAACCAAGCCTCTAGTTTAATTTGCCGTTCTTATACTGTTAATGAGCTTTTAGAGGACTGAGACAAAAGTGGAGTGTTGTGCAAGAGGCAGTGAATGTAAAATCCATCAGGTTGAGCTGCTGA
>JAUZSU010002531.1:0-11508 GCA_034780255.1 Parotocinclus maculicauda
TTTTGGTCCGATTAAGTGGAATTTTGGTCCAAATAAGCAGAATAAAATTACACGTATTTAATAGGATTTGATTCAGTACTTTAGGATTTGGTCCGAATAAGCGGCTGGTTCCATTAATCGGTGGTCCTAATAACCGAAATCGACTATATATATATATATGGAATCGTGGGCCAGCCAGTGCCAACTCGGCAACTCTGGGCACAAGGGCAGGATCAACCCTAGAAGGAGCACCAATTCAGAGACACCACTTAACCGAAAACGCAAGTCTTTGGACTGTGGGAGGAAACCGGAGTACCCAGAGTAAACCCACGCAGACACAGGGAGGACTCAGGCCGCTCCACCCTGGGACTGAACCTGGGATCTTCTTGCTGTGAGCCACCGAGCCACCATGCTACCCTGAAATTAAATATTTTAAATATAACACATATAATATACAACTGTAATATTTTGTATGCCACCTGCAAAGAAAACAGATCATCACCAAGGGTGGTATTACTGCCATTTTGCCCGCTTATCTCAGAATACACCCAGCCGAGGCTCTAAGAGTGGGTTTGGTCCATAGAGAAAAAAAGGATAAACATGATAGTGCAGAGAATAAGAAAGGAACCAGATTTGAACCCACCCCACCCTCCGAGTGAGACCATCTGTAACAGCAGCAAGGCTATATCATTACTAGTCAAGCACGCTCACACTGGGGCAATTTAGAGCGACCAATTAACCTAATCCATGCCTTTGGAATGTGGGAGGAAACCAGTTTGTGGAGTAAATGCACAGGGAGAACGTGCAAACTCCACACAATCGGAGTGGGATTTCTGGAGCTGTGTGGTGACCCTGCTATACCCTGTTAAGCAGATAACACATTTAGCTTAGTACTGTGCTAAAGTCTTAGGCCATTGTTAGATTACATACACCAATCGTTTTAGCAATTTTGTTATGAGCATATGAATTATATATAAGGTGCACTATGGATTGATATATCCACGTTTTTAGATCCTGTTATAGGCAATATGTTATATATGGTCTTATATATAACAACAAAAAGCGAATGGCTGACTTTTCACAGCATCCTGCAGTATAAATATGCATAGTATTATGGAACTCCCTCCATCGGTTGGACATTAGGAGACGATGTAGGACCTCCAAGGACCTTCCACTAAGGACTCATTTTATAATCTATTTTGTTTTATAATTTAGTTTTGTTTCAATTTTTTTACTAATTAAAATTTTATTATTAATTTATTAACCTAATTTTGCTATAATTTAATCTAATTTTAGTATTTATTTAATTAACATCTAGGCCACCCATGAAGGTCGGGTCCCCTGTTGAGTCTTGGTCCTCCCAAGGTTTCTTCCTACTACTTTCAGGGAGTTTTTCCTTTCCGCTGTCGCCCTAGGCTTGCTCAACTTGGGATTGGCCTTTTAAGATCATATAAGATTGTAAAGCGGCTTTGAGACGATGCACCATTGCTCATGTCCATGGTGGGAAGGAGGTTTTAGGATGTTGGCTGCTCTGGAGGATAAGGTTTGCTACCTCCAGTTACAATTGACTTTATAGATAATGTCTTTTCTGGTCTGTGCCGGATTTTAGAAAACCAAACATTGTCCATATTACCATCCCTAAGTCTGACCGCTTTTATTCAAACTGTCTTCATCTCTAGCTGTGTCTGAGGAGTCCCACCAGGGGCGCCATCACACCCACTTAACTGGGGCACTTTAATGAATCCTTAATTAAGGGTTTGATATAAAGGTTTGCATGACAGTGTTTCTTCTTATGGATGCTAAAATGATTTCCTATTCTTTTCAATAGTTTAATTATCAGTCTTATTGTTTATTGGTAAATATGCAAACATAACGAATGCTGAATATAAATGCTGTCTCCTAAGTCTACTAAATTTCTGGATCCTAAAACAGCTTGTATACATGTTTATAAGTAGAATTATATCTTAATTCTTTGGTTTGTCTGTTTTTATATAGATATGTAAGCCTACAACAGAGGAAGCACATTAGAACAGGTAGAACCCTTTGACTTATGGTTTAGTCAACAACAAGAGTTTTGAAGAAAGCTGTTCTGGAGAACTTTCTGGAGCAGCAGAGAACATCAATCTTTTTTTGATTATTTTATGGATTTCACCCCCAAACTTTAACCATCCCAAGAAGCTTAAAGTTTTTTTGATTGGTAACACATAAGCTTATAACTTATAACATCATCATAAGCCATGGCAACAGAAAAAAGCATGCACACTGCTAACAAAAATTAGGGGATCTTTAATTATTGGATATTTCATTTTGAGATATCCCCTAATATTTGGGGGCAGTATAGTATTGATGTAGTAAAATCATTGTCATCGTTTTTCAGTAAAATTTGCAGGTCTTCTAAAAAGTGTCAGTCTTTATATTCCATCTTAAATACAGTAATAAAAACTGAGATTGTCGGTCAGTGTTTTACGATCTTGCCTTCCTGTATTTGCCACAATTCACAACTACCGGTGCCTCTGGAAATACTCACAAAAGTGGCGTTTAGCAATTTTGGTTTTCCAATTAAAACCTAGTTAGACGCTTATAGTTAAATTTCCTCTATTCCATATTTCCTGCCTTAAGACCTGTTAATTATTTTCAGTGTTGCCTTTTTTAAAGGTGCAGCAATATCACATCTGCTGTCTCTTTAAATCACAGTTAACATTTCACGTCCATCTTTGTACTGAACTTGTCAAGCATGTGCTTGACAAAAGAATATACGATTATCTATAATCTAATCTTTCTGACTCATGTTTAGTCACTAAAGCTTCCTGTAACAGTGCACTGACACACAAACAAGAAACCTTAATTATGTTGAACTTTTTTAACAGGAGTCATGATGTAGATACTGTGGCCCAAACCAGGAAAAAGGGAAAAATGTTTGGCCGTGTTTTCAAAGCTGAGCAATATTGAATGCAATGTAGAAAGTTAATAAGAGGGGGGTGGGGGTGTAATTAAAGCAGCGAGTAGTGCAAGTGAAAAGCAGATTAAAATAAGGCCCAAACAGAATGCAGCTGGTGCTTAATTTCAATAAAAGCAGAAGAAGTTGTTTAATATGCGACACAGGCACACTGATTTTAATACGTTCACATAAATGCGTCTGATGTCTGTTGCGTTTCCTATTTAACCCATGTCTACCGCAGACCTTCCACCTAAAAACCCGTAATCACTAGCAAACACGTTTATGAGGCAAGACGTCTATTTACAGCGTTCACAGTTTCTGTAATAAAACCAGACAAACGCGATCTGTATTACAGCAGTGTGACTTAGATACATGGATTCCAAAGTGATGTTAATGTCAAAATATGTTTAATTAAAGACGACCACTGTAATCTATTAATAAGTGCATTTATAACCAAACAACAATGTTCCTCAAAGAAGACTGGAATCCTGTCCTGTAAAACCACGACCATACTTTTTGGTTTAGGCTGGGATCAGGATTTTGTTGTCTAAAACCTGGAATGGATTTTTGAAAAAGTGCATAGGGTTTTCGCTGGCTAAAATCTAGACTTGATTTTTCTATAAGATTACAAGGCTTTTGGTTGGCTAAAACCTGGACTGGATTTTTAAGAAAGCAGATTGGGATTTCTTCCCGTGTAAATCCTGTAATGGGCTTTTATAAAAAGTGGACCATGATATTAGTTGAGTAAAACCTGAAATGGATTTTGAAAAAGTGAATTAAGATATTGATTGGCTAAAGCCTGGAATGGATTTTTGAAATAGCGGATGAGGATTTTGGTTCAATGAATCCTGGACTAGATTTTTTTAAAAGCGGATCAGGGTTTTGGTTGCTTAAAACCTGGACCAGATGTTTAAAAAGCAGATCGGGATTTTGGTTGCATAAAACCTGAAATGGATTTTTAAAAAAAACAGATCAGGATTTTGGTTGCATAAAACCTAGACTGTATTTTCACGAAAGCAGATTGGGATTTTGGTTGGGTAAAACCTGGAATGGATTTTTAAAAAAACCAGATCAGGATTTTGGTTGCATAAAACCTAGACTGTATTTTCACGAAAGCAGATCGGGATTTTGGTTGCGTAAAACCTGGAATGGATTAAAAAAAAAAACAGATCAGGATTTTGGTTAAATAAAACCTAGACTGTATTTTCACGAAAGCAGATTGGGATTTTGGTTGGTTAAAACCTGATAAGGATTTTTGAAAAAGTGGCTCAGAGTTTTGGTTTGAGCAAAACGTGGACTGAAGTGCTGACCTTTGCAGCACTGAAGAAAGCAAACAGCATTAAAACTTATTATTTTATTATTCATTATTTTACTTATTTATTCTACCGAAGATCTGTCTTCTGTCAAGCAATGCCTGACATTTATTCCTCTTACCTGTTTGGCAAATCCTTCATCTTATCCTCGGCTATTTAAACCACTTGTTTGGAGCAGTCAGACACAGCCATGTGTATGGCATTAAGTAGTAAGTATAACGGAGAGCATGCAGACAGCCAAAACACGAGCACAGTACGGAATTCAAGCCATTACTTATCGGTCAAACATGTTGGTGTTTGTTTTTTCTTCTTCTTCTACTTTTCAGTCAAACATCTCTGCTTCTTACACATCAATGTAATGACACATCAGCTGTGCAACCGTCCCTAGTGCTGGGAAAAGTCTTTAATTTTAAGCCAAACAATTCCATTTCAATTACAGCAAGTCAAATTCTAAAGTATAAGCAGAGTTCCTCTGCCTGACGTCATTCTCATAACATAAACAGGATCGTTTTGTAGGAGTTAGGTGTAACATGAAGACACGGTCGGCTAGGAGAAGAGGCTGGTCGGGATGTTCCCAAAATTTTTGTTATTTAGGAGTAAAAAAAAAACCAGCTGTAAAAAGGCCAGCTGTTCTGCAGTTTGTCAGATTAAATATTTATAGCCACTAAAGGAAACCTCAACTATGAGGTAAAAAGAAGAACTAAAATTATGGTTTAACTGTTACTAGTTGGAATTTACATTAAATAATTTAGTGTTTTACACAGATACGCACGGAATGTCCTTAGACGTCCTTTATGAGTCAGCTTTTTCAGTACAGAAACATTAACTGGATTGTCTATGGTAATCCCATTCTTTAGATGCGCTTGAAAAAGATCTAATCCTACTAAAACTCCTGGATATTTATAAAATACCTTAAAAATCTAAATGATTAATAAAAACCAGGGCAGTGAAGCTGAGCAGTAACACCCAACGTCACAAGTCACACCTTCACACAATTACAGCAGACTGGGAGTCAATCCTGAGAAGAGCTTGAAATGAGGAGAGTGCCATCTTTTGGACAGCTCTGATTCACACACAGATAATAAAATACACTGGTAATAAAGCAGCTCAACATTCCAAAGCCTGCTGATAAAGCTACGTCTACTGAGGAGCACTCAGTGTAATGAAAGGCAGCTCTGCACACAATCAGCTTTCCATTTAACATATTAAACCTGATGTACCCAAGTTACAGAACGACTGTTTAAAAGAACGTTTGGCCCAGACTGAGAGGTCAAAAGGAAGGGAGGAGCACCCCTCCCTGAGTGCACGCTTGGGGATTTGGATATTTTTGTGGCTGTGCTTCGAATGCAAATGTGGGAAGGATGATTGGTCCTCCTTTGAGCCTATTTTAAGCCTATTAGCTAAGGGAGGAACGATAATGATGATAATAATAACGAGGAGGATGATGTGACCTTCAGGAGTGTACATATGCCAGTTTATCCCACCTTTGCCTCCTCTGGCAAACCGTGCCTGTCTCAGGAGGACGGGGTCCACTGGAGATCCACTGGCAGATCCGAACATTTCCCAGGCTTTGCTTTTTCCACGGTTTGTGGTTTCTGACTAGATGTGGCTTCACAGTCACACGGAACATTATAATCGAAAGACAACATTATAATCGAAAGTATTAATACGAAGATGTAACCACAACCTCGGGGGAGGGGGAGGGGGAGGGGGGTGTGGGGGGGTCGGTCGATCTGATGTAAGATTGCTGGGAAGTTTAGGAGGCTATTTATTCCAAAACCTCAGCAGATATCACAGCTAGAAGCTTTTGATATCAGCGAATCCTCACACACAGTTAGGAATTTTGGAAGGTCTTTAAGGAAACGCCTTTTATGTTTCGCTGAAGCACAAATGTAAGCGCCAGGAGTTTGGTGGATGCTACTGAAATGGGGTCGGGTGTCATGATTACACAAGTGCATGTGTCAAGGGAGGGGACACTGGACGAGGATCATGCCCTTTGGCTGCAACAGGAACCCATAACGAGTCCGGAGATGGACTGGCCCCCTTTCAGACTATACCCTGTTAATTCCAAGACAGGATCCACACGGTCGTGACTCGCCAGTGGTAAATACTGGAGGCCCAACAGGAAGTGTGGCTCATCACTCATGTGACTTTAATGTCAAATATGGAAGAACTGATTCATTCATTCATTTTCCATACCCGCTTAATCCAAATCTGGGTGGAGGTGGGCCAGGGACTATCCAGCCGCACAGGGTGTGCATGGGAGAGTAGATTTCTTAAAGATAAGGATGCACTAAAAATACAGACAGAGCTACAAAAAACTGAAGATGCTTCATAACAAAAGAACACAGTGTGCACATGATGGGGCGGGGCTACATGTAGTTTATTACAGTCATCCAACTTTAAGGCATTAAATATTGGATAAGCAAACACATGCAGACCGAGTAACAATAACATTGATTTATAGTTATGCTCCGGGTTATATGGGACAGTAAGTGAACAGTTGGTTCTCGTAGTTGATGTGTTGGATGTAGCCAAAACCTAAGCCACTTTAACAATGGCACAGACTGGGTGTAGTGAACAAAGGCTTGTGGGGTGCTCCAGGTCAGCAATGTGACCGATCCGAGGAGAGACAAACCACCAACCGGCAACACCCAGGATGATAGACAAAAGGACAACACTTATTGATAGACAAAAGGAATGGCAAAAGTGCTACTATGTTGAAATCACAAACAGGCTGCATATAAAAGGATTGTCTCACAACACACAGTATAGTGCCCCCCGCTGAGTATGAAACTGTCTGATGGCACACCAGTTCCAAAAGCTCTACCTCCTGCCCACCAAAACACCTACAATTTGCACCAGAGTGTCAGAACTGGACCAAGGAGCAACGGAAGAAGGTTAGGTCTGTTTTATTTAAATTCATGTTTACGGTCGGGTACGTGTCAGGTCGGGTACGTGTCAGGTCGGGTACGTGTCATTTCGGGTACGTGTACGGTCAGGGAAGTGATGGCACTAGAATGCACTGCCGTCTGATGGGGGAACCCTTGGTCAGGGCACTCATGTGGACGTTTATTTGATTTGTAACAGCGACCAAAACATTGTTATGACCAGGTGGTTTTAATATTCGGGTTCATCGGTTCATGTGAATGAATAAAACTCCCATGACCATAAACCAAAAAAACACAATTGGTCTTAATTACAAATAGGCAATTCTTCTTACATAGACTGTTCCTAATGTGTATTTGAATACAAGCTATTGTAAAATCTAATCTAACACAGCTTTCCTTTTAGCCCAAACCTGGTCAGAGTCATTTGTGCTGTCTGACGTTTGCTCCTTTAGACTTGAACTGGACAGTCAGTGAAAGTAACTAGTAACGGAAATTTGTCACACAAACACCATCCAGTTGGATGAAAGAACTATGATCCAGCAAGACCGTCTTCCAAAGTCCGAATCTGTCCAAGAATGGTTCAGAACAACAGAATCTCTAACGCTCCAATTCTCTGACCTAAATTCTATTTAGGATCGTCTCCAATCATGGCCTGTTTTATAGGAGGAGACTCACTGTTGTTATATTGTGCGTGTGGGACCGTGGTGGCTTAGTGTTTAAATCGTATCTCTGCCATGCTGCCACTGTTGGGTCCTTAAACAAGGCCCCTAACCCACAACTGTTTGATGTGTAAGACTGTATTAGTTGTAAGTCGCTCTGGAGTAAGGGGCCTGTGTAAATATTGGAAAATATTGGTACCACAGAAATTCTTCAGGCAAAAAGAGCAAAAACAGACAGATATCTTTGTCCAAAACAGTCAAGGCTGGGCCAGAGAGCAGAGAAGATGGCAAACAAATGGAGCTTAGTCAACAAAGGCTTGAATGCACGTCCAAAGTGACTAGGGCTGGGCTGGGAGCAATAAGGGTTTAAGGAAAAATGGGATGAAATCTGACAGTATCTAACTGTATCAATTATAGAGACATCATCAGAAATCATTTTAATTTGAATAAAAATTGAAAGGAAATTAAAATCCTGTTTATTTCCCTCTCACTCTTTCTATGCAAAAGTCTTATGATGACCATTAGATTAGACAACACTCTTTTAGCATTGGTATAATAACTATATATAATTCACATATACAATATATATAGAAATTCACAGTCACATTATTTTAGCATACGCCATTATTGGTACATTCTTACAATTCAAGCAACTGTGGGTCAAGATCCAAACAGTGGCAGCTTGGCAGAGGTGGGATTCGAACCCTCCAGTGTCCAGTACCTTAACAACTAGGCTACCAGAGTCCATGCCAGAAAAATGTGGTATTAAGCAGTATGAAAAATTGCTTCTATAGGTTAAAGGTGCAAGTTTTAGAAGTATTTGGAAGCTTCATTGGGATGTCAAGAAACCAAAGTCTAAGATCTGCTAAGGCTCCCAATGATTCAAATAAAATCAGTGGAAGCTGATCCAAGTTAAATATTTTTGGGGGTCTAATCATTGACAGAGTGTTATTATACCATTGCTAAAAACAATAAATCCAATGGTGGCCTAAGACCTTCGCACATTACTGTATATTATTATATTATCATTACATTTCATTTACAGTATTTAACAGGAGGCTTTATCCAGGGAAGGCCAAGAATCATCCTCATGAATCCAACATTTCTATTCTCTTCAACTTTAAGATTTGAAAACAATCTGATTATTATTTTCAAAGCCTTAAACACTGAGCCACACCCACACCAATTTCCCAGTATTAAGCTCCAATACAAAACTACTGCAAACTTCAAACAAGCACTTACTGGCAACCTGTAAGATTAATGTATGATTAATGATCATTTATGATTCTGCCTTTATAACTTGAACAGAATATAAATAAAATTCTACAGGTACTCCTATTAGGGCAGGGTGTGCTATCAGAGAGAGTTCAGTTCAAGCCCCCTTAACCTCCGTGAGCATAAAGAGCGTACAGGATCTTGAGAAGCAGCAGAACCACCACATACATGGATCTGAAGCTGTGACCACTCTAAAACATGACTTACCAGCCACTAAACAGCACCAATGTCCCAGTAAGAGTACAGGGTCCTGTTAAGGGTTTGGAGCGCACCAGTGCACATTCAAGAGATGGCACAGAAGTCTCTGTGAAGCAGGAAATTCTTGACAGCATCAGGCAACGGGAGACTGGAGATGTACCTCAGGCGGCGTTTGTCCAAGGTCTGCCGGATGGTTACACGACACAACTGAGTCAACCTCATCGGGAGTCCTGCAGGGCAGAGACAGCACCCCAGCTCAAAGTCCAATTTCAAGCTGTCACATGCAGCAGTGTTTAGATTTACACCATTAAACACAAGCGACTTGCTAATAGGCTTGTATTAGTAAGATTAAATTTTTTTCACATCCTACAAAAAGCATTTAGATAGAGGAAGAACAAATGTTATTTGACTGGCCAGTCATGGTCTATTTTATTAATTCCACTTACCATACAGATGCACTTTGTAGTCCATCTGGTTCTCTACGTATTTTGTACGTCCCATTTGAGCTGTTCTCTAATGGTCAGGACCCCCCACAGACCCAGAACCGATCATGTATTACACTAATACCACTAAAATTGGGAGATATTTCAAAATAAATATGAACAGGATCCAATAAGAACTGCTTTATAAGATCCAGAAGAACTGCTTTATAATCTGATCCTGTCCATGCCCCATCACTGTCAGGGTGTTTTGACACTCTCGGGTGATCATACACCCTACTGAACAGTCTATATGGGGGCACTGTTGTCCAGTTTAACCTGCTTCTGTTCACCCCCATAAATATATCACCTGTTACTCAATCACCATAATTTGGTTTGCATAATCGAACATTTCTTTGTCTTTTCATTTGCTTTCCTGATGATCTTGTTTAATGAAATAAAATCAAACGCTTCTTTTTTAAATTGCTTAACATACATTTTAAAATACCCCCTCGTTTTTTTGTGAGCAGTACATTTCGGTGATGGATCATTCTGCAGTGGCACTAATATGATATGAGTGGTTTGAGTGGATCAGACGTAGCAGTGCTGATGGAGTTTTACACCACCGGCCCAATTTATCAAATGGTTTCAATTCACAAATTGTAACGCAACTTACTCCTCGCTTCCTGATAGACGCATAAGGCATCGGTGTTGACTCTCACTCTTCCCATTGTGTCGTTATCTGGCTCCTCCCACGGCACGAGGTTCGGATTAGCGCCATGCTCCAGCAGCAGCCTGACGAAGGCCGGCTCACAGCCATGTCTGAGCACAGCGTCCAGTAGGCAGGAGGCCAGGCTTTTATTGAGCGCCTCATGGCTGACTGGACCCCTGTAGTTGTAGTCAGGGTTGGCACCAGCCTCCAAGAGAAGCCGGAAACACTGCAGGTGGTGGTAGGCGGCACTGATGTAAAGGGGGCACACCACAAGTGTGGACAGAGTCCGGGCACTGAACAGAGGTCTCGGTCCCAGCTGGTGGTCTACATCTACATCAGCATTGAACCTGTGGAGTCACACAAGCACTGGTAATACTGGTGATACTAAGCTGAGAAGAAGTGACCAGGAACCACGCTACTGCTGCTTTCATTAGTTTCATATTACGCTTCATTGTACTCGGCTAACTCTAGTGCATGATTTCTTAAAAAGTGCAAGAAATTGCAATGGAGTGCTAGGAGCTTCTCAAGGGCTCAACACCGGCAGCTTGAGGGAAATAGGATTTGTTATCCAGTGCTTTAAATACTGGGGTTGCAACCATGCAAAATGTGCACCAAGAAGATATTTTGGCATGGTTACACCCTAAGTGTTCTGTTTATTATGCCGTCGGACACAATTTTGAACACCAGAGGGCGCAATCATATGTCATGTTCCACATTAGGCCAGAATTTTTTTATTGCTTGTTTCGCCGACGATCATATTTGAAGAATAAAAAAAAAAATTAATTTGGTATTTCTCGGTTTCACCGATTTCACCAATGGTTGAAATTTTAAAAATATATATATATATATATATTTTTAGCTTTCTCTGCCCTCCGGTGGAGAGCCAACGGTATTCTTCTGTTCATTTAATTTTTTCCAGATTCACTTTAATTTATTTGTAGGTTAAATTAATTTTATTTTTTAATAAAACAAATTTTTCTTGCTCCTTCCTTGTATTGATTCCACATAGTCCACGAGAAATTGAAAAGTGCTGAAAAAAAAAGATTGATTTGTATTTTTTTTCCTCCCTCCTCAGTAGATTCTTAAGTAGGGACATCTGAGGAACAAGCAATTAAAAAAGTCTG
>JAUZSU010002542.1:0-11507 GCA_034780255.1 Parotocinclus maculicauda
CTGGTCCATGCCTTTCCTGAGATTTATCTCACCACCAATGCTTTGGTCTTTAGTGCTAATTATTTATATGAATGATGTTAATTATATTAGCATTTTAAAATTCGAATGCAAAAATTAAATGCTTTTACATCCAGTCTGTTTATAATTATTGAAATTTAGTACAAAACGTCTTTGATAAATAAACTGCTGATGTATTGCTACAGTTTTTAAAGAATATACCTTGTAAAACATTATGAATATTTTCTTTAAAACCAGACCACTAACCACTGTGCCACCGTGTCCCAGTACAGGTCCAAGATCCCTGGTTCAATCCCAACTCTCGGTTAGGCTCCGCCTGTGTAGAGTCTGGATGTCCTCCCCGTGTCTGTGTGGGGTTTCTCTGGGTACTTCAGTTTCCTCCCACATTGCAAAGAGTGTTAGGTCAATTGGCGTTTCCAAAAGTACTCAGTGTGGGAGTGTAGATACTCTGGCCATCTTTGTTCATCAAAGACTCTTAATGACGCCTTTCTTGGATGTTGTTTTTGGACCAAATCATGACTACAATGAAATTTTAACATCACCTGTTTGTAATCACATCATTACTTTTTTAATTCTTTAACAACTTTTTTTGTGTTGCAAGTCGGAAAAACAGGAATGGATGTTTATTAACAAATAAAAATTAACTTAACCAGAAAAAAATTGAAATATCTAAGATTTATACTGGCTGCACTGAAAGAGTAAAAGTAAGAAATGTAACAAAAAATTATTGATTGGATCTCAAACTCTTTTGCTCTGTTGTTTAAAACTTTTATAACACAGGGAACCTGCACAGGGTCAGTTTCCGTTTATTTCAGCACAGGAATGTTATTGACTATGGTAATCACTACAGATGCAGCAGCCAAAGATTTATTTGGGGTTGAATTTATTTTATACAAATAATTCATCGAGTGCTAAATGGTATGTGACTTTTAGGAGACTAATCTGCACCTCCTTGGCATCAAGTCTAGTGAGAAGCACGTGCAGCAGTAAAGACCAAGCCTCTAGGATGCAGTGCCCTCTAAAGGCCATTTGATCTCCTTTCAAATATGTTCAAAATATTTTGTCCACAACAGCAAAAAATTACATAATTTGTTCAGAATATGGTGCAATCTTCAAGAATAAATTGTTGTCCAATACAAAAATGCTTACTCTGTAACTATCGACAAAAATAATATATAAAAATGAATAAAGTTAAAGTTAAAGTTAATAAAATTGCTTAGTCAGGCAGTTTACTTTTCTACAAACAAGAACAATCTCATATTGTGGGGTCTGGGTAATTATTTAGCATGTTGACCATCCTAAGTACTTGAGGAGATAATATTTTCATTTATATTAACAATTGTACAAAATAACTCGGTTGTTAAATATTTTGACTCTGGTTGGCCCTGCCTTCAGTCAGTAAATACACAACATAACACTAGGAATTGGGAACTTGATACTGCATAACCAGAATGATGAATGGTTAACATTACTGAATTTGATCTAAATTTAAATGTAATAATTTAAGAACCAATGTTTTAATATCCTTTGTGTGCCTTTTGGTGAGAGATTGTTGACTGCTACACATGCCCCTATTCAAATATGTGCATTTAAACACATTTTCCATAGTTGACAGACTTCGAGGGGGGGTGTGTCATTAGACTGAGAGAAGCAGGATGGACATTTCAAATAACTGCCCACCAACTGGGGTGTTCTGACCTAGCTGTTAGGAGATGTTGAGAGCAGCGGTTCTGTGAAGCGACACACACTCAGCAAACAGACTCTGCGCAGTTCAGATGGAAAACCAATAGAGAAGATGGTTTGAACCACAGTTTTGTTGTCCTCCAGCCAGACACAGGTGGCACCTTCAATACACGCCCCTGTCTCTGCCTGAACCATTTCCTGGTGCTTAGCAAAAGCGTTTAGATGTTGCTAGAAGTCATTCTTCATATGATTTGTATTTAAATATATTTTTAAGAATGATCAATATAAGACAATGATTTAACACACATGACTGGCTGATCATTGACTTCTTATTTTGAAATAATGAAAGTATTGAATTTTTCATGCATAAAATCTATGCAAAGATGAAAAAAAGGTGAGAACATTACCTTTCAAACTGGTCTCAAGACCATAAACAAGCAGTCTTGGTCTTGACCTTATTTGGACTTGGTCTTGTCTCGGGTTAAGGTGTACTAAGGTTAAAATTGTTGTGGAGACAAGCCAATCCAATGTGTCTATCTAAGGTAACCTTTATTGCAAACTGAACTTTTACTCATTGTTATTGAATATTAACAATCAAACAGAGTAAATCAGTTTGTCCACATTAATAAATCAAATCTGCTCTCATATTGGTTAGAAAGGAAAAACAAGTTACTGCTCTTCTCATTCAGTATCCAATAATATAAACGATTCATTTTGACTGACACTAAGATTGTGCATTTCTGCCCACTCACTTTACTTAATATAGTTTAGAATTGTGTTTGTTTGTGAGCAGATGAAAAAGGTTATTATTATGTTTCACATTTAACAATAAAAATAGTTAGAACATATATTTCCAGCTGTTGTTGAATGGATTCAGTTGAGTTTATGTAGTCACACTTTTCTTTATTCCATTTGAGTGATGAAGGGAAACAGAATTATCACCATCATTTGCTTTCAAGGTTACATTGACATAGTTTAATATAATGTAAGAGTGTAATAATTAATAATAATTTTAAGCTATATATCACTCAATGTTATAATTTACAAAATATACAAATCTACAATGTACAGACATGGCATATATAATTAATGATAATGAATGTGAAATGAATTACAAATGTAATGTTTTCTATTTTCTTCTTTTATTCTTGTATGATGAGAAAAAAGGAGGAGCAACCTGAAAACATTAAATTCATACATTTTTGCGAAAATATGAAAAAACTAAAGTTTTATTTACCATTTTACACATGCATACGGGTATTTTGCTTATAAATTCAACTGGAACGTATTTTAAACATTGCAATACATACAAAACTTCTTCTTAAACAAAACAAAATAAAGTCACAATTCATCTTTAGGAACTATGTGACATACATTATGTTATTTAAAATTTTACTGTATAACAATATTAGTTGCTTTTTACATATACTGCTCACAAAATGATATTTAAAAATGAATAATTGAACGTAATGAATTATCACCTCATTTTTGTGAGCAGTGTATTTGGTCACATTTGCCTTTCTGCATTAGATGTTTTTTTAACATTATGATACTCGGGTGCAGCATACTGTTGCTTAGTCAGGCAGTTTATTTTTCTACAAACAAGAAGAATACACGAAAAGTTGTAATGTGTGAAATAAAATCATAACAAAGTTTGTCTTCCTTTTCTTCCCTGTCTTTAGATCCCTAATGTCACATGTATTACACCATGCATATAAATAAAGGACATTGTATAAGAACTCTTATTTACAATTGCATTAAGTATAAAAGGCCATTAGGTGGCAGTGTTTATCACATCACCGAGGTAATCATAGTATTTGGGTGCTGGTTTCACGTGATTTTTCTTTTCTTTTATTCATGAATTACACTATTTATATTTTGTATAAAAAAAATTATATTTGAATAAGATCATGACAGTGTTTGCTGTATTTTGCTTCTACACTGCTCACAGAAATTGGGGATATTTCATTATGGGATATTTTATTTTGAAATATCTTTTTTATTTTTTGAATTTTTGTGATCAGTATATTACATGACTTTTTGTGATTTCAGCAGTACTAAAGACTGACACTAACATTGCTTCTCAGCTAGAAAATATTAGACCATGATTCAAGTTGTTTAAGGACACTGGATTGTATTTTATTTTAGAAAATACAAAACACAATCAAACATAATCAAACTGAAGATTTTTTTTGTAATCTTAAATATTGTAAAATGGCAGGGTATTCCTCACAGTACATTTAGACATACAATTGGCATATTAATAAGGGATTCACCAATCTTTTTTATTACTTTGGATGATAATGAAATAACGGTGTGGAAATAGTGAGGTAATGTTAGACCAGGGAAAGACCAACTAGAAATAATGGAAATGAAAATGGTTTTGGCCGTGAAGAAAATAAAAGATGAAGCTGGGTCTAAAGGCCTTTTGGGGCTTAATTACTTATTTAGTTGTTGCATGGTTTACTGAACCTTCAATACATTGCAAGTATTTTTTCTGACATTTGCTGTTGACTGAGTTATTTCAAAGTATTATTTTATTTAATTTAGTAGGAGATTTTTAAGACAGCATGCTGTTGTTAATCACTTTTAATGTATAACATAAAAAAGACAAACACCAGTCACCTCATTAGCAACTGCTTATGCAATTATCAAGTCATTATCCAGCCCTGTCCTGTGAAAAAAAAACAAGCAATGATTTGCAATCATTACATTTCTAATTTTATTTGTCAGTTAATTTAACAAGGATTTTTTTTATATGATAGGAAAAAGACTGCTGACAACCTGTAATTATTAGCTCCTGAGTAGTACCGCAGACAGTGAATCATATATTATAATAATATTGTGAGATTAAAATGTCTGGGTAATTTTTAAGCATGTTGACCATCCTAAGTACTTAAGAAGATAATATATTCATTTATATTAACAATTGTACAAAATAACTATGTTGTTAAATATTTTGACTCTGGTTGGCCCTGCATTCAGTCAGTAAATACATAACATAACACTAGGAAGTGGGAACTTGATACTGCATAAGATGAATGCAGGATGATGAATGGTTAACATTACTGAATTTGATCTAAATTTAAATGTAATATTATAATAACCAATGTTTCAATATCCTTTGGTGAAAAGCCTAAAGGAATAGAATGCCACCAACAAAATAGTTGCAATAAAATAAGCTACAAATGGAATTACCTACACATTATACCAATATTTTTGGTAAATAATCCATCCATCCATTATCTTCCACTAAATCCAAATGGGGTCTCGGGCCAGCCGGTGCCCACCCGGCAACTCTGAGTGCAAGGGCAGGAACGACCATAGACGGGGCGCCAATCCATCGTGCACACACACACACAGTCATTTTAGAGGCACCAATTAACCTAACACGCATGTTTTTTGACTGTGGGAGAAAACCGGAGTACAACTGATAATATGCACAGGGGGGAACATGCAGACTCCACACAGAAACCTGGGATTGAACCCAGGACCTTCTTGCTGTGAGGCAGCTGTGCTACTCACCGAACCACTGTGCCGCTCTTGGTAAATAATGATAATTATAATTCATAATAATTCATATAATAATTAATAATAAGGCCATTAGGTGTACACTGTGTTTATGAAACACACTGCTTACAAAGAGCACTGATACGGTACATCAAACTGCTCAAGTCAAGACATAATCTGAAAGTGCAGCAAATTGCATATATGTCCTATGCAAAGCAAAGCCCCAGTATCATTAAATAAGACATGCAGGAAAGTGATATGGAAGTATTGCTGCACAGGTCCACTGAGCAGTGTTGCTTACCCTAACAGCCTGTCTGCATGAAAGGAAAACAAGGATTAGGGTTATGCAAAAACACTAAGATAAGCCACTGGTATTTTGGAATTATTTTGTATGATCATTAGAAACATGAAGAAAGTATGAACAATTTATCTATAATTGCCAAAAGCCTGGAGATGATGCACTGGGGTTGTGTGGAGCCAGTGGCACTAGAAACAACATACAAACTGGGGGTTAAATTCTCAACTCTCAACAACTCTTTCAATAGTTTTTTTTATTGGTCTTCACTGTTCCCAGAAATCTGTGTGTAGTTCTCAAACATGCTGTGCATGCAAGATTTTACATTTATGTCATTTAGCAGATGCCCCTCCAGAGCAACTTAGAACTGATATAAATCAAAGAAATTGTGGGTTAAGGGTTAATTGTGGGTTACTCTTGCTCAAGGACCCAACAGTGGCAAATTGGCAGAGGTGGGATTTAAACCCTGGTTGTACTGCTCTAGATTCCAGTAACTTAACCGCTAGGCTACTACAGTCCCAGATGCAAGATGACCTAACAATATTTCTAGAAGGGCTTTGTTTTCGGGGCTGTTTATCCAATAAAACAGTAAATGCTGCATATGACACAAAACAAACCAAGTCAAAAGATAGCATTTTCAAGTCCAGTTTAGAATTTTTTAAAAAATAAATCAGTCATTACAGCCACATTGATGGTAAATTTACTGCTTTGTTTTAAATAGATACAATCAAAAATGTTATACCATACAAACATGTTTCTTTTTATTTGATCCATATAGCCTACAATACTGTGTACAAGTATCCAAAAGCTATATTAGTTTATTTGTATCCATGCAGATCAGCATATATATGATCATATATAGGTGATTTTATATATACTGGATATACACTGGATTACATACACTGCTCACAAAAATGAGGGGAAATGACATTATTTCAAATTTCATTTTTAAATTTCTAATGTCTATGTGCAGTACATTATTATATAAGATCGTACCCAAAAACTTTTGGAACTTGAACAAATACCCTTTCCATTGATCTTCATTTAAATCTTTGTAAGCTTTAGCATATTTTAGCCTTCTCATCCTGTTCCAACTCCAAAAAAGTGATTTCTTGGCTGCTACCCTTCCCTGATCATTCATGATCTGATGATACTGATGATGCATGCCAGGTGTTATTTTTAATCAAAAGTACAAATGTCATGTATTTTCAAATAAAAAGAGTGAGAATTATGTATGTATAATCATTATACCATTGTCAATAAGACCTTGCTATCGTTCGTCATTCCATTCCATGGCAGGAAAGCCAGTGACATTCTCCAAAAATATAACCATTTGCTTATAAACTCAAACAGTGATGACCTGCCTTGTTGGGGAGGTGCAAACCTAATCACTGATGTATTGAGTACAGCTCATTCTCCTGCTACAGATTGTCTGCTGATCCCCTCATCTGTATGCTTCATATGAGAAACCTGTTAGCAGAGTGTGGCTGAAACGACAGAAATGACTCATTAGATGATACCTATATTTTTATATAATCCTGAAAGCTTACATAATCTATGGTGTAATACAGTGTACATTGTGTGGGCACTGTCCTTTGATATTAAACCAGGGTTCCTGTCTGCTTCCTTATCTCACTCTCACTGACTCCAACACATGTGACATGCACAATTCTAGAATATTCCATTTTGGCTTAAAGACCTTGGAAGATAAAATCTGTCACAACCTGGTCAAGGAATGTGAAATATCTAAAATAATCTCAAATTATCTTTTCATATCTTAAATACTGGATCTGTATGACAAAATATGATTTGATGGATTATCTTAAACATTTTTCCTCCATAGTCCTGCTGCTTTAAAGTAATATTTATTTGTTTTGTACTCACAAGATCACAGTGATGAGTTCACACAGACTATCAAACATTCATAAAACACTTAAATCGCACAGCCAGTTACACTTTAACCACTGAAGTCTAAACACCCTTTCTGGGGCAACATTTACAGGTAAATCTTCATCTAAGACTGGGGAAAAAGTGACAATCATGATCCCATTGCAAGCACACAAATACTGCAGGCAGGGAGGTTGGTCAAAGGTTATCATGACCACAAATCCTTCTGAGCACCTTCCCTCCTCCCTTTAGCTTGCTTATTACACGTTCATTCCTCACACACTTTGCTTAGACTCCAAGCTCCTGCCTCCCACCCCCACCCGCCCTGCTGAATCTGACAGCGGCACCCTTTATAAAGCCGCCAGGTTGCGTTTCTGACGGTTCCCTTGTTGAATAACCGTTCATCCGTTTTAAAGAGAGTGGAGCTACGGGGAGGAGGTCTTTTGTGTCTCTGTTCATTATTCGCCTCTGTGCCTTGATCGGGACTATGAGCATGGACATGCTGGCCAAAAAGGAACGGAGAGGCAGGGATGTGAAAGGCATACTGAAGAGGAACTGGGTTCTCATAGCAACCATCGCCTCTGTGCTCCTGGGTAAGACTCAGACAGAAATGCAGAGTTCTCTAAAGGCTGTGTCTAGTCTAGGGATCCACAGACGTTACGCTGTGTTCTCTCATGTGGATTGTATTTTCTAATCTGCATCACACATGCGGTGACAGAGGAGCCCTGTATCTGCAGCAGGCTCCTTCTCACTCCCACTCGTCCTTTTCATTCTGCAGTGTGCTGGTTTAAATGTGGGGTGAGATTCATTAAATAATCACACTCAAATGCTAGGACATTCGGCTCTTTTTCTCACCTTGTTCTGCTCATAGTAGCTCTTTATGTGGCACAATGAAGCATTGTGCAAGTCTTTGTTATATCTACAGTACCTTCATTTAAGACGTTGTAGAGATGTTGCTCATGTGTATGATGACTCTCTAGGGTGTCATTCAGTGGGTGTAAGCATGTGTGTGTAGAACTGTAGGCAGGCTGGTGTCCCAGTCTGGCTTGGCTGTTCAAACATTTAACAGCTACCACTGTGAAGCATGACTAGATTTAGTAAGTGGCAATGAAAACCTGTTCCATCACCACAACACACACACACACACACATTCCAGAACTAGAAGTAATTACCTTGTTCATATTTAATCATGGAAAAGTCTTCACCACCCAAGGCTGTCAGGCTGTGTCACAAAGTAAGTCATAGTACTCTGACCGTGGTTGTTCTGGCCTATTATTACCACGCATGAAGGCATGTCTGCAGCATGTAATACCAGCATATGGCCACTGTTGCGGCCCACTGCGGATCAGTTGATAAAAAGTTTAAGACCCACTGTTCTGTGTATGTCTGCAGTGCTCTAATTCAGAAATGTCTGGAAGGTATGATACTGTTTTTGTGTGGTACGACATTGCTTTCATGCCAAAAATGGAATTACAAGCTCACCAGATGAACATATGTGTAGTTCTTTCCATTACAGGCTTCTACAATTGATTTCTTTTCATTTAAAAAATGAACTGCAGTGCAAACGCGTTGGCATAACGTTGTTTTTACATATCATGTCTTGCTTTGATAACGATGCCAGTGCTGATTCTTTTTGAGATGCTTCTCAGATTTTAGCCCATTATTCCACTAAATGGTTGCAGTTCAATAAGATTGGAGAAAGGTTATGGTATTGAGGTCTGATTATATTCCTAGATGATCAAATTGTTCTTTAAATTAATGGATGTTGTTTTACCATATTAAAATCTAAGTATTTTTTCGTTTTTATTCCATCCCATTTTACACAAAACCAGGTCCTTGAATACCAGTCTACCGAATTCTACTTCACAACCGATGAAGTTTTAGTCTGGATTCATTCAGCTGCTCAACTGACATTACAGGACAATACATGTTCAGTGGTTTAGGCTCTGGAGTACTAATCAGAAGAATGTGAGTTCAACTCCCAGTTTAGTCTAGTTGCCAGATTTAGGTCTGCTCAGCGTAATTTAAGTCACTTTGGACATCTATAGTTATTATGGCATCTGCCATATTTCGTAAACGTATTGACATTGACGCACTGCTTTTAGTGGTTATGATTTTGTCTGAGGAGTAATACATGTCAGTATTAATACATGTTTAACACCCAAAACAATATACACATGAATGTCATTATAAGTAAATATATGACACCTAAAACAGTTCAGAGTAACTAGTAGTGAATTAAATGCTAAATGTAAAAATACCTTTGAATAAATAATTTCCCCAATAGGCTTTCATATTGTGGTACTGCTGATATAACGAGGCCATTGTCTTAACCTTGATTAAACTAAATTTTACAATGTATCAGTAAAACAGTGTCAACATGCTTTATTTTTGCTGTACCTCCCACCCATAGTGACAATAAAAGATAAGTTTTTGTTGAAACAGTAATGTTGGGTAGCTTGAAGACAATGTGTTCATGGTTCACATTAGGTCACTAGGTCTTACAAACAAGGTGCACAAGCAAGATGAATCCTTATGTCTTCGTATATATATATATACAGTCGATTTTGGTTAATGGGACCACATCGGGACACGATTGTTTTGGTCCTAATAACCGGCTGGTCCGATTAAACGAACATGCCCTATGTTACAAGACGGGACGTGCTATGTAACATATTAAATGTTTATTAAACCTTTATTGTATGATTTACATGTATAGAAAACGTGCCCATTTGTGTTCTATATTTACTTTAATTTTTATTCTTGCCATAAAATTTAGAATTGTTCTTGTGTCTTCGTGGTTGAGGGCATCTTTGATGGTTTCAGGAATTTGTAGTTGCTGTCTCTCTCTGGTGTATTTGGGGTATTCGTTTAGGATGTGTTTTATTGTCAGCTGTGTTTGAGTTGTAATCTTTTACATGTTGGTGCATTCTCTCCTTAAATTAAGTGCTGGTGAGTGAGTTTTGTGTGACCAATTCTGCATCTTGTGACTATTACTTGGTCCATTCGTCTTTTTTGGTGTGTTCTTGGTTTGTTGCATCTCGTGTAGTTTGTTTATTGTCTGCGTGTCTTAAGAAATAAATAAGGAATGGAAATGGAGAGCCAATGGACAAATCGATCATCGTCAGCAACACGAAGTCATTAAACAAATTGCGAGCAGTGTATCGTTACGCCCCTAGATTCTTCTAACTGGAACACTCAACAAGAAAACTTTTATTTTGTCAACGGACTTTCTCACAATCTTAGTCAACTTGATCTCTGCCTGCATCGTTTTAACCCTGCTCCTCTTGGTTACGGTCGTGTAAAGGTCAGGAAACGACAGGACAGGTCCGTACCCTGAGTGGGGTCAGTCCAGTCCTTTCTGCATCACAAAAACTTAATACAGGATTGTTTTGCAAGGGTGCAAGCTGAACCCCAGTGCTGACCGTCGAGACGAATGAGAATTAGGATACTAACAAGGAAAGAAAAGTCACCTGTCAAATCGTACGGGACATTCCCCCTCGGTTCTTATCTCTCCAATTTCACACTCACACAAACAAATCAGATTGCTGTCCGTAAACACACAATGGACTAATAACAGCATGGATTGTTTAGACCAGTGATCTAATTTCTACACACAAAACATTCAGATGCTGAATTTAAGGTGACATTTGGGCAATCTCGAACAAATTGTGAGCTTTAATCCCAATTTAAAATCAGGCTTAATTGTCACAAACTGCACGTCCTTCTAGTTAAATATTAAGGAAAGTGTTTTTGTGTAGCAAATGGGACCAGCATTAGAAGGTATATAAACACAACGTTATATCTCGAAAAGTAGTTAACAAAGACAATATTCGTGTTGTTTTAAGTCATGTTGTGTTTTGGTGATGCAGAAAGCAATCGATAATGCTGTACTGAACAAATGAGACACAAAGTTATTATTATAATAGGAAAATAGTAATTATTACTAATATCTTATCATTCATAATATGTAGCCATTTAACAGCTGTTCCAATAAGACACATTAACGAGCACAACCATCGCATTTCTGTGATCCTAACACTAACACACACACACACACACACACACACACACACACACACACACACACACACACACACACACACACACACAC